>UCOK01018194.1:46615-158221 GCA_900474325.1 Synergus umbraculus | reverse complement strand
CTTAAAAGCCTTTTAAAATCCTTTAAAATTCCATGAGAATATTTATAATCCCTTTAAATTTCTGAAAACTCTTCCAAGTTTCTTAAAATCCTTTATAATTCCACGAAAAACTTTAAAATCTCTAAAAATACGTAAAGATCTCTTAGAATTCTTGAAAACCTCTTGACATTCCATAAAATTTTACAAAATCCTTCATAAATCATAAAAATCTGGTGAGGTTCTTTAAAGTTTCAATCAAATCCCTTAAAATCACTTTAAAAAAATCAAAATTTCTTAAAATTCTTAAAAGCCTTTTAAAATCCTTTAAAATTCCATGAGAATATTTATAATCCCTTTAAATTTCTGAAAACTCTTCCAAGTTTCTTAAAATCCTTTATAATTCCACGAAAAACTTTAAAATCCTTTGAAATACGTAAAAATCTCTTAAAATTTTGTAAAATTCCACAAAATCTTTTACATATTATACAAACCTTTTGTAATCCCTTGAAATCATTAGAAACCCAAAGAATTTCAAAGAATGCCTGGAAATTCTTTATAACCCTTTGAAATCCTTGGAAAGTCTCTAAAATCTGTTAAATAAAATATAAAATTTATATACGCAATACGACAAAAATAACACAGCATAAATATCAATTTCTATTTTCCCTGACAACTACTCGCATTTCCCTGACATTTCCCTGACTTTCCTGCCTTCCGTGACATGTGGCCACCCTGATTTATGGAAATGTATTAGCGTATTTAGTAGAATTCATTCACAAACCAGAATCGGTATGTAAGTATAAAAACATAATATGTAGTATATTTCCGCGTGGTATTAACAAGGCAAATTTGTGTAACAAAAGAAAGACATAAACAATAGCTTCCTTACGCTGCTAGGGGTAAAACAGACTATACTGTCGCACTAAACCGTTGCATATTACGATAACTGCGCGCAAACATTATACCGAATCCTGCACATGTAATAATGCGCGTAACGTGTGTAATAACGGTCGCATTGTTTACGACTTGCAATTAGAATATTCTGTTTCCTCAATATTACCATGAAGCTAAAACGATCTTGAATCTTAAACATAAAGGATTAATTGTAATATTATCTGCAAATATTCCACATACATAATACGCAAATGGAATATACAATGAACAAAATTCTAAGATACTTTTTTACGCGTAACTATGTCCTCTTATAATTACAAGCAAGAAAAAATAGAATTGGAAAAAAAAGTATTTCGTTCATTTGAACCTTCAAAACTTTTAGTTTACATCGCAATTACTGGATCAATGAATAGTCCATCAAGCGACGTTTAATTAGTCGGAACGTGGATTCGCGGAACGGATTCTCCAAGAAAAAGTTCTGGGCATTTTTAATTTGAATCCGATTCATATCTGAAAGTAGATAGGCGAGTAACATCATACGGATCATCCCATTAATTAAATTCCTTCGCGGAGTTTCTCTACTTGATCAGAAAGGCGACTGGCATGGCCAGTTAATTAGAAATGAGTGCGCGACATCGAAAATAGTTTCATGCCCAATTTGCGCGTAAAACAGAGAGTGGAATTTCGTCTTTGCAAGATCGTAATGTCGGTAGGTACTGATCTTCGACAGGTAACTGATCTCCAAAACTAGATCATTTTGATCCCAATTGTTTCATCAAATAAAACCTGAAATGGATATCAAAGTATTGTTCCTCGCTCTGATCCAATTTCAAAATCAAATTAACGAACTGTGATTTATTGTGAAAAAGAAAAAGAAAGAAGAAAGAAAATACTAAAAGGAGAGAAGGTGAGAGAGCTGTGATGTCGTGAGAGGAAATAAAAGTTGCTATGCATCGTACCGATGTATGTTTAGCTATGGGAGTAAGGATATGCAGTATGCACAATGCACATTGCACATACACACAAATATATAACATATACATATATTTAAGTATAAATATGTGTAATGCGGGCATATAGGCGATCCGGATCGGGTGATCTTATGGTCCTGGCTTTCGGCCCCTAGAGAGATGGAAAATACTCGAATTCACGAGGCCTCAACAACCTAGGATGCATTTGCATGTGGATAAGTATGCTATGGAGATGATGAAGTATAATCCACATATATATCCACATAAACGAGTCAGAGAGGAGTTTTCAAGCTGAAGATTCAGAAGGACAGTGGATTGGTCTTTCCCAAGAATTCTAGTTTTAGTTTTTCAAGTTCTCATACAATAAATATTAAATGACGATAGCGTGTTTAGCAAATGATGCATCACAAATTATATCTTCTTGTAAAGTCATATTTCTCGAGCTTAATTTGCTTGAAAGTAGAAAAAGTCAAGTTTACTATGCTTTTACAATTGTAAAATGAGAATGATGAAACGACAGTCATAAATGATATTACATATTTCGCATTTTGCTCTTACAGCTATACAATTTCCTGGTGTATAATTATTTTTACTCATCCTAGTGAGAGCAATTACAGGCAATGGTCAACGAGCATAAAGATGGTCGTCGGAAGCGTCTCGCCATTAACACTATTCAAGTCGTGTCCAGCGCAGGGCATTAATTTCTAATTAGCACCTAACTGGTGTGTCGACGTCAACACCTACGTGACTGCACCCCAGTGAACTCTCGCTCTGAAACGAGATCGCCTAAGTGCCCGCAGGTGCTTTCAGTCTTTCAACAGAGTTCACCGTTCTCCACCACGTTACATGTGAGAGAGAAAACACTTTCGAATAAAATAAAGACCCCTGGCTTTTCAAATCAACGTAAATACTAATTAGTTTCGCGGACTGTGAGTTCAAACATTTTAACACTGAGAAAACTCAAAAAGTGTGATTATTTAGTTTATTTCTTACAACTTTAAGTCGTTTATAAACCAATGAAATTTCGCTGATTCAAATTTAGAGAGTAGGTTTGAAACAACAATATATCCGAGATTTTAGGGACATTTTGGGATATCTCTTTTTTTTGAGAGGTATTTCATGAGGTTTCTATGAATTTTAATGGATTTTGACCATTTTAAAGTGATTTTTACGAAGTTCTGAAGATTTTTAGGATATTACAAAGATTTCGTAGAATTTTAAGTTATTTCAGGATATTTAGCGGAATTTTAAAGTGATTCATGAAACTTCAAGAGAATTTTTAAAGTTAAGGAATGTTAAGAGATTTCGAAGGTTTTCGTGAAATTTTAAGGTTTCAAAAAGTTTCTAGGTATTTTAAGAGATTTCAAAAGGTTTCAGAGAATTTTAAGGAACTTTAAGAGACTTTAAGGAAATTTTAAATATTTTAATGAAATTTCTAGGAATTTTAAAAGAAGTTAAGAGTTTTTAATTATTTTAAGGGATTTTCTCATTTTTAAAAGATTTTATAGAATTTTTAGGATTTCATGGAATGAAATAAGATTTCTTATAATTTTAATGGATTTAAAAGGAAATTTTAAATGTTATCGTAGAATTTTAAGAAGTTTAATAAGTTTCTGAGTATTTTATGGTAATTTTATTATGGGATTTCAAAAGAATTTCTATAGATATATGATTTTTAAAAAAATTTGTAAAATTCAAAGGATTTCGAAGGTTTTACTGAAATATTAAGGGATTTTATGAGATTGTTCTAATTATTATTTAAAGATTTTGTAGAGTATTTAAGAATTTCATGGAATATCGATAAGATTTTCGAAAATTTTAAGAGATTTTGAATTTTAAGAAATTCCAAGAGGTTTTTATGAATTTTTAGAGATTTTTGCGAATTTTAACTTGGATTTGGAGAGATTTATTATTATAATTGTTTTTGTGGATTTTTAAGGGATTTCCAGAGGTTTTTGGCAGATTCAAGAAATCTTAACGAATTTTAAGCAATTTTTAAGAGAATTTAAGGGATTTTAAATCCCTTTAATTCTAATTTAATTTTAAGATGTTTCGAGGAATTTAGTAATTTTCAAAATATTTTATGGAATTTAAACGAATTTTGTGAAATTTTATGAGATTTCTTATAATTTTAAGAAATTTTATGATTTTTAGAAGATTTTATGGAATTTTAAGGATATCATGGAATTTGATGAAATTTCTAATAATTTTAATAGATTTTAATGGACGTATAGGGATATTAAACTTTATCATATAATTTAAAGAATTTCGAGCAGTTTCTAAGAATTTAAAGAAGTTGTCACGAATTTTAAAAAATTTGAAGAGAGTTCTATGAGTTTTACAATATTTTATAGGATTTAAAGGATTTTAAAGTTGTCAGGTAATTTTATTGATTTCTCTAATCTTTAAAAGGTTTTGTAGAATTTTTTAACTATTTCATAGAATTTTAATAAATTTCTAAGGTTTTTAAAAATTTTTAATGTTAAGAAATTCCTAGAGGTTTTTGGAAGTTTTAAGAAATCTTAACGAATTTTAAGGTATTCCAAAGGTTTTCCTGAAATTTACTTACAAATAATCCCTGCACCCAGAAAAAAAGTTGGTTTGAATCAAATAAACGAATATTTGCCTCAGAGCTAAATTAAAAATATCTTTGAATTAAACAAAATTTATTTGATTCAAATATATTTTTTCCTTGAATTAAAAAAAAAATTTCTTTGAATCAAAAAAACAAAGAAAAAATATCTTTGAATCAAATAAATTTTATTTAATTCAAAGATATTTTTATTTGACTATGAGGCAAATATACGTTTATTTAATTCAAGCAAACTTTTTTTATGGGTGTAATTAGAGTAAAGCAAATAAAAGTTTAAAAGATAAAGTATAAAATATAAAGTTAATTGACGAATATTTTCTTTCTCGTATAATTGAATTCGTGTCAAAGTTAGTTTTATTGGGGGCAAAAAAGATATATTCGCATGAGTGAACCAACCCGTTAAGCTACTGAATCGTAGGTACGGTCACGTTGAGTTTTCACGAGGCAATGCGCATTTCAGAAATGAGCTCTGATTCTCGGCCGAATATCTACACCTACAGGTTGTTCATTATTCCAGTCGCGCTGTTCGCTATGAATGTGCCGATTTCGTTAGTCCTGTTTTTGGCGTCGATCCAGAGCGTTTACGGCAATAACTAGGACATAACAAAAGTTTTCAATCCCGCGTTTACTTCCAAGACAAGAGGTTTCCATCGAGAATAAAACGCGACTCTGAAGCTATTTCAAAACTTTTCATTCTTCTAACCACCTACACTTTTCCTTATAAAGACTTCTAGTCATCAAAAAGGGGAGAAAACTGATGTAACTTGATAAATGTAGGGGGAGATTTACTCTACCATCGCAAACTTTATTCACAGTCATTCGATAAAGATTTATGATATCCCTCAAACGACTTCCAAAGATATTAATTCTGAGTTTAAGACTTTTTATGAATACTGTGCTAAGTAAAATGTGTTCTATAAAATAATCTAGGCAATATTTAAATTTAAGATTTAAGATACAAGAACGATCGCGCGCATTTGCGTTCTTTTTCAATATTATATAATTTATATTTTATTTACCTGATCTCTTAAAATCTATGTTAAATTTCGTGAAAATCTCTAAAAATTCCAAGAAACGTTTGAAAATCTGTGAAATCGCTTAAAATTTGTGAAGATCTCTTTAAATTTTCAGAAACTTCTTGAGATTCTTATAAATTCAATGATAACAATTCAAATCCCTTTTATATCCTTTAAAATCCGTTAAAAGTATTACAAATATCTTCAAATTCCACGAAATCCTTGAAAATTCCAGAAAAATTTTCAAACTCATAAATTTTTTAAAATCCACGTTAAAATTCATGAAAATCTTTGAAAAATCCTAGAAACCTTTTGAAATTCCATGACAAACTTTAAAATCTCTTCAATTTCCCAAAAAATGCTTGCAATTTTACGATATCATTTACATAGAAATATTACATAGAAATCTTATCAAATTCCATGAAATCCTTTAAAATTCTCACGAAATCTTAAATATCATAAAAATCTCTCGAAATCACTGAAACTTATTAGAAATTCATAAAATTCCTTAAAATTTCAGGATAATATTTCAAATTCCTTAAAACCTTATAAAACTCTTACAAATATTTTTAAATCCCTGAAAATTTCACGAAATATCATAAAATCCTATAAAATTCTACAAAATCGTTTTAATATCCTAAAAATCTCTTGAAGTTCGTAAAAATCACTTAAAAATTGTTAAAAATGCACATAAAAACCTTCAAAATCTTTAATCTCTTGAAATCCATGTTAAAATTCATGAAAATCTCTAAGAATTCCTAGAAACTTTTTGAAATTCCATGACAAACTTTAAAATCTCTTAAATTACCCAGAAAAATTCTTGAAATTTTACGAAAACATTTAAAATCTCTTTATATCTTTTATATCCCTTAAAAATATTACATAGAAATCTTATAAAATTCCATGAAATCTTTTAAATTATCACTAAATCATTTAAATATCAGAAATTATCTTTCAAAATCACTTAAAATTATTAGAAATCTCATAAAACTCTTACAAAGCTTTTAAAATCCCTTAAATTTTCACGAAATATCCTAAAATCCCATAAAATTCGACAAAATCGTTTTAATATCCTAAAAATCTCTTGAATTATGTAAAAATCACTTAAAAATCATTCAAAATGCATATAAAAACCTTCAAAATAATTAATCTCTTAAGATCCATGTTAAAATTAGTGAAAATCTCTAAAAATTTCTAGCAACCTCTGGAAATTTCTCAACGGTTAAAATCTCTTAAAATGATTAAAGATTTCATCAAATTCCACGAAATCCTTAAAAATATTACAGAATCTTTTAAAACTCATAAAAATCTTTTGAAATTGCCTGTAAAATTTTAAATTCCTTATTCAAATCCCACAAAATACATATTTTAAAAGTCATAAATAAAGAAGCTTGAAGTCTTTAAAAATTCCATAAAATTCTCTTAAAATTCCTAGATTTTCAATGTATTTCGAGTTTAGACTCGTGACAAAGTAATTATCATCGGAACCAAATGAAAAATCTGAAATTCAATTCACGCGGAATTTACGATTCGGCAAGTATCGATTGTCGAAAATCACTATCGATACTATCACGACGAATCTGGAGTGCGGAATAGGCGTTACGATATTTCGACTTCGACTCAATCATCTTTTTAGAGTAGAGATAAGAAAAGTTGAAGCGTGTTTCAAAATAACTCGGATTGTGGTGCATACATTAAAGACTGATAATGAAGATCTTAAGATGGTACTTGAGCACAATCTTAAGCACACTTCCGTTTTACGGTAACGAAAGAAAACGGGAAAAGGTGGCGAGTAGCCAAGAACGCCTCCTATCTGGCGGCAGTATCTAATGGGAATTACGTGCAATCCGCTTTAATTCGATGAAATTGGTAGTCCAGAGTACCTTCTGCCTACCTTCGACAGAGACACGAAGAAAAAGTTCCGAGACGTTCCGTTCTGCGTGTACTCGTATAAGGACATTAAAGCGCTGGGGTTAATTCCGCCTTTTTCCACGCGATATTCTGCCGGCGTGCCTGACATTCCTACCTATATCCACCTATTCCTATTAGGGATGTAAATGTGGTAATTTCGCACGGTAATTACTGGGGTCGGCATGAAAGTAATGCTTTTGAACGGAGGCTGCCTCCAGAGTGTCCGGTGGCCAGGTTACCCTGAAATTACCCCACTGCAGGACATTTGAAATCGCCTTCTTGTATTCCAGCTTCAAATTTCAATTCCTTCTGCACAGTATCAACAAGTTTTTAATTTTGTACTAATACAATCTTAGAATTCAAATTCAATTATAATTCTTGAAAACCGAGCTAGTACAAAAGCAACAATTTTAACAAGCTGTTCAGATATTTTGCAGGAAGTGTGAGACAAAACAATCAGAAAGAGAACTCAAGTTTATAGTCATAGAGTGGAGAAATTAATTCGACTCGGCTTGCTTCTCTGACTTTGAATATGGATTCATATAATGTTTGTAACTCATTAGTAGCGGATTAAGACACGCTGAGTGAATAATAATAATCTTAAGAAAAGCAGTGAGAAACTTGGATTTGCATTGTGACAATTTGCAAGTTCAGTTATTTAACCAACTTATTATATCCATTGTAGCGAAAAACAATCAATGGAAGAGCGAGGAATTATATTTTAACCCGGATCTTTCTACTTTAAAATATCAAGACCTTTATAATAGTATTATAATTTATATTTATATACAAAATCGCATATTTTCTTTGTTCGCGGAATAAAAGTAAGAAAATCTAACGTCCTCTCTGCAAATAACTGAGAAAGGGAGACGATGCCATGAGAACACGTACGATACAGAAAAAGAAAACCAAGAAAGTTTTATTGTTTTCTTTTATATTTCCGTTGAGTAACTGAATCCCTACTACGATTGGAAAGGAAATGAAAAATTGTATTCTTCAGAATTTAACCGCTTATTTATCATCTTGCGTCACAGGTGAAATAAAAATGTGTACAATTATTGATTAAATATACCAGAGTAAACTTTAGAGACGACCAACTATTATACAAACCATAAAATCAAAACCATATAACAGAATGTCGTTCTAAAAAAACTTGAGAGCGAAGAGTAAGCAAATCTGTGAGTGACATAACATCATCCTTAGTCAATATTGACGAGGTAGTAAACTGAATAATTTTAGAAGTAGCACAGGGTCGAAATACATAAGACGATAAAATACAACGTGCAATCTTCCACCCGAGTTCACTTTTCATAAATAATAACAAGCGCGTCTAATGTATAAAACATGGAAGAGAAATACATTGTTAAATATAACACGCTTTATGAAAAACTCATGTTCCTTTCAAAAATCTTTGCTTTTACGTCATTGATATTCTAGTCGTTACTTTTCTTTTGAAAATATATATGTATATTGAAAAAATATATTACTAGCAGGAATTTTCCCGACGTTGTCCGGGATTTTATGAAACTGAAGTTTCAAACGTTTACGTCAAACGGACAGTTATTTTTTTGTAGAAACGACGAGACCTAAAATCTTATTGCTCTAAATGGTTCCAAACTTCAAGACCTAAAATTTTATTCTTTTAAATAGTTCCGTTTAATTTTCAAGGAAGCTCAAAATAATTTCACCTACCTAACCCCCTAGGTTCACCCTCAAAATCAACCCTAAATTCGTTAAGATTTCTTAAAACTCCCAAAAACCTCTTGCAATCCCTTAAAAATCCACAAAAACCATTAAAATTATAAATCTCTTCAAATCCAAGTTAAAATTCGCAAAAATCTCTAAAAATTCATAAAAACCTCTTGGAATTTCTTAAAATTCAAAATCTCTTAAAATTTTCGAAAATCTTATCGATATTCCATGAAATTCTTAAATACTCTACAAAATCTTTAAATAATAATTAGGACAATCTCATAAAATCCCTTAATATTTTAGTAAAACCTTCGAAGTCCTTTGAATTCTACAAATTTTTTTAAAAAACATATATGTATAGAAATTCTTTTGAAATCCCTCAATGAAATTACCATAAAATTTCCAGTAACTTATTAAAATTCTTAAAATTATAAGAAATCTTATTTTATTCAATGAAATCCTAAAAATTCTATAAAATCTTTTAAAAATGAGAAAATCCCTTAAAATTATTAAAAACTCTTAACTTCTTTTAAAATTCCTGGAAATTTCATTACAACATTTAAAATGTCCTTAAATTTCTTTAAAATTTCCTTAAAATTCCCTGAAACCTTTTGAAACAGCTGTTTCAATAAACAACATTTTGTACTTATATTTATGTGTATTTATTTTTTCTTTTGACTCCTGTCACTCCTGTTAACATAAATATGTATAATCAAACAGGCCCGGTGAAACGTGAAAAATCCAGGTGGGTAGCACCCTTAAAAATCCCCAAACTTCCAGACTCAAAATTTTATCATTTCAAATGGGTTCATATAAACGATAAAATTTTATATCTCGAAGTTAGGGGAATTGTAATGATTTTTTTTGTATTTAGGGGTTGATTTTGAGGGTGAACCTAGAGGGTTAGGTGAATGAAACTGTTTTGGGCTTCTTTGGACCTATTTGGAACGATAAAATTTTGCATCTCGAACATAGGGGGATTACAATGATTTTTTTTTGTATTTAGGGGTTGATTTTGAGGGTGAACCGAGAGGGTTAGGTAAATGAAACTGTTTTGGACTTCTTTAGTCATTAAATGGAACCATTTAGCGCAATCAGATTTTAGGTCTCGAAGTTATGAGATTTATGATTTTTTTGTGCTTAGAGGTTGATTTGGAGGGTGAACCTAGGGGGTTAGATGGATGAAACTGTTTTGACCTTCTCTGGGCATTAAATAAACCCATTCGGAATGGTGAAATTTTAGGTCTGGAAGCTAGGGGACTTATAATCATTTTTTTTATTTAGGGGTTGATTTTGAAAGTAAACCTAGGGATTTAGGTACATGAAATTATTTTGAGCTTCCTTGAAAATTAAACGGAACTATTTAAAAGAATAAAATTTTAGGTCTTGAAGTTTGGAGAATTGCTATGATTTTTTCTGTACTTAGGGGATGATTTGAGACTTTTCGTTGACGTAAACGTTTGAAACTTCAGTCTCATGGATTTTAAGAGATTTCAAAATATTTTTAGTGATTTTGAAGAAATCCAAGGGTTTTTAAGGTTTTAAATTATTAAGAGAATGAAAGAAGTTATCCTAGAAAATTTGATCACAATAGACTCAAGGGTGTGGAAGCCTATTAAACTTTGAACTGACTTATATCTAAACTAGTGAAACATGGAATCGAAGCTAAAATTTTTGATGAAATCATAGTCAACCAAGAAGGTAGAAACTCTTAAAAGGGCCAAATGGCAGAAATGCAGGAGGAAGATAAACATCGGTAGCGGAACTCCTGCACTTTCAACAGGAATTACCACCTACAGTCCATACCTTCGTCGTCTGCACGTTCCGGTACGTTTACGCGCCATTGGTCACCAATCTTCGGAATGAAACTACCGACCTTCGGTATTCCGGTACTTCACGACTAAGAGTTCTTGAGGGTGCAAGGAACGAATGGTCTCACAGAATAATCACATATAACACGTTACCTTAGATAGCCTCTACTACTACCCCTACTTTCATTTGATTGTAAAGTACGTCACGTCCATTTATTCCCTTAATAAGAATGGATATGCCACCGGAGCGAAGAAATCAAATGGATGTACACTACTGGTCAAAAGTACCCAGATACCATTTTCGATACTGGCAATATCTTTCCTAATCTTGATAAAACAAAATCATTTTTTCGAATTAAAACAGCATTAAACCATAAAAGCGTAAAAACTTTCAAAATGATATGCTGCATGTAAATTTTCTTTAAAAAAAGAAATTTATCTAATCTGGTTCGCAAATTTTGAAAAGTAGGTTAAAAGTGAATGATAATTTTTCATACGAATTAACTTTATGTTCCCTAAAAGTGGAGTTAAAAAACTCGTTTCATTATTCATTTGAATAAACATGTTTTACATCCTTCAGCTTCACACTCTCCTGACTCAGAAAAAAAAAAGCTTTTAAAAGTTCTAAGGATATTATTTAAATATCCACAGAGCCCTCTTTAACTGTCCTCTTTCCTTTGAATGTGCACTTTTTAGAACCAGAGATTATATAACTGTAACGCGAGAAACGCGAGAGTGAAATGAGCAACGCTTTCACTCAGTAGTACATTTGATGTATGGTCAGACGTACAGAGAGAAAAGAAAATCTTGACCCGGGTACATAGTCTCTTTGTTCCCTCATTGCGTGGAACCACTAAAGTTAATTTTGCTGTTTTTGCTTTGTTAATTCAGCAATTCCTTTTTCCTACATTTCTAGAGAGAGAGGAATTGGTTTCCACTGTTCTGGAAGTTGAAGCTCTATAAAAATATAAGGAAAAAACGTCTTGAATTAAATGCAAAACAAAAACAAGTTTTGTTACTCTCGATTATCAGCAATAAGTTTCAAAAGAAATTTCCAAACATTTAAGTAAGAATAAGACACTTGAAACTCTTTTCGTCCTTAAATTTTAATGAACCGAAATGTACCTAGCAGAACGAATAAAGAGAAATCATGGATCTTATCATGAACAAAAGTCTCAATAGTCTTCCGTCTGCCTTGAGCTCTTATTTCCGATTTACCAACCAACTTTTCGCGTCTTTTACCTCTGCTCTTCCGCAGCTTTGAACTTCAAAGCATAATTATCGACTCGTGTAATTTCCAAAGTACGCAAGGGGAGATATTCTCGACAGGAAGTAAGGAACTAAGGGGATAAAAATATCGAGTAATCGGCCGTTTTATTTGCCTTTTACACAGCGAGCAACTTTTCTCAAACATTATTACGTCAACAAGGCATAAGATCATACTCAAATAATTAAGGGTGCTATAAAATATTTACCAAGCGTCATAAAGCCTGACTAAAGTCTATTTTGTTAAGAGCCAACTTGAATTTATCACCCTATTCTAATTTATAGCTCGTTCCATTAATAACAAATCAGCGATCTTCAATTATCTTTATGTAAAATTGTTGAAGGACTGATCGTTACTTATTCATGTAATCGATGGTTAAATTTAATCGAACGTCTGCCTCTAGTTACTCCTAATTGTTAATTAGCGCCTGATCGTAATTACTAATTAGTCTTCAACATTCAATGCACGATCTTTACTGGTCTTCCTTATGGCTTTACGAATTAGCTTGAATTACTAGTTCTTCTCCTTTATCGTTTCTTAATACTCTATCGTAAAATCAAAAAAGAAAAAAATCAATTCCTCGAAAAATCTCCTTTTTACATTTATCCCGTCTTTTATCTTGACTTGAGAAAAGTAAAATATAAAAAATAATCTAAAATTAGCAAAATTGAATAAATAACTCTCTTTTCATGCTTAAAAATGATTGACCCATAACACGATTGATGCAAGCAGATTTTTCACTATCGAGAAGAGAAAAAAGAAATGAAGTGGAGGGAAAAATACAAATTTCAACGGCGCCCGCGCGTCGCTTTAGATGTATTTTGCGACGAGAAAGCATCATTAGTTTTACGATCGCGCTGTGAATTCAGATGAACTCCGTAAAAGGTCCTGGAAGGAGGTGACGATAAATTTCATATTCTATTGCAAATACATTCTCGCCTCGTGCCATAACCGAGCCAGTTCGTAATTTAATGGTTGTTTGCGAGTCATTTGCGTCCCCATGTGGAATTCTAGCAGCCAATCAGATTCCACAAGAAATACGAGTCTTTCACTTTGTCCCCAAAAGGAATCTAATAAACGTTTGGAAATTCGGAGAACCTTTGTAACAATCTCTTATATTGAGGAGATTAATTTGAGAATCTTTCAACTGCCTCGTGGAAACAAATTAAAATCAATATGAGTCTGAATTAAATAACAAAATTCAATAAACCTCTGTAATTGTGAAGGTGGTGAACAGTACTATGTTTGTTCGACAATAGATATAATAATAAGAAAATCGAAACCTAGTGCTGTATCATCTTATCTTAAATCGAAAGATTGCTGCGATACTGTATCGTTATATTCCAATATGAAATCGATATAAAGGGACTACTACTTGAAAATTGAAGACGTCAAGCTGTGATAAATTAATCAGAGTGCTCGGAGGCAATATGAATTATGAGGACACAATACAAGTAAACTTTGTTCGAGAATTCACTCACCCTTAGACGAAGATCGCTGACGGTCCACACCCGGCTGGCAAAGTCATTGGAAGCTCCTAATATAAGCGTTCCCGTCGTGTCGAAATCCACAGACATAACACCCGCATTGCTTCCCACAAGCATTCCTTTACACTCAAAGGCACCTGCAATAACATAATTTTCATCAGAAGACGGTAAACGATATTCTTAGGCTAAAGTCCTAGCTGATTAGAAATAATTAAAATATCCTAGTCTCTCTTTAAGGGCATGTGATATACAAGGGACATTTATCTTCTCTAACTTTATGTTCGCAATAATGAATATTTTTCACTAAAACTTGGTCATTTACCCCCGTTTCATACAGATGGAGATAAATGACCTAGTTTTAAGATAGTTATCATGGTAATTCCAACATGTCCTTAATGACCTCAAGATTACGCCACACTCTAATAAAAGAAAAAGTGGTATCATTATTTAGATGTTTGGAGTTTCTAAAAAAAATGATTGAAATGGAATAATTCAAAATTAGAATCATTTAGAATTAGAAACTTCCAAAATTTAAGGTTTTTAATTTTCAGTTTTACAAAATAAACGACTTCAAAATTTAAAAATTGAAGAATTTGTTTTAATTTAGCCACTTACATCACTATCACTTTTTTTTTTTTAATTGGTACACTTTCACTACTCAAAAAACACATGTTTTTGAAAGAACTCCGTTAAAATATGAAGAACTAAAGGCCAAAAGTTATTATTAAATTTCAACGATCAAATAGAAAAAAAAACTACAGACAAAAATTGAGAATTTTAAATCAAACTAGAGTTTTTTTTTTATTAGCAATACATCCGATAGAAAGAACCGCACGAGTCGAAATCTAATTCAGAACTGATAATCTCTAATTTCCGCTGCATGGTCATATTTATTTACTTTTGGAAAATTCAAGGTTTACCTGCCCATCAAGAGCCTACCTGTATTCCAAGAATTTTATTAGCATATGTAAACTTCTTTTGTTTCCCAAACGGAGATGATAGAACTATTTTGTTTATATCTAATATTCTTTCCTAATCCAATTAAATATTTATTATAATAATGATCATTTTAATCAGAAGACATTAAAATACGTCTTTAAATGTAAAATCCTATAGTTGGTTACAGATAGGAACAATTCAAAATTTAATGTTTTTACTTTTCATTGTTATGACAATGAAAATTAAAAAAAAATTAAATCTTTAATTTAATTTAATCTAAATTTAAATTTAAGCAACTATAAAAAAATCTTTTTTTAATTTAGTTAGCTACTTACATCACTATCACTTTTTTCCAAAAGTTAATACACTTAAACTAATCAAAAAACACTTCTTTTTTAAAATTAAAAATTTAAAACCAAAAGCTATTATTAAATTTAAACTACTTGCACACACTTCTTTTTTAAAGCACTCGCGATCAAATATAAAAAAACGAAAAACCAAATCGAGAATTTAAAATAAAACAACAATTTTATTCTATGATAACGACACACCCGACAGAAAGAACCGCACGCGTCGAAGTCTAATTTAAAACTAATAATTTCTCCTGAATTTGTTATTGTCTTCTCCATGGTCATATTTATTTACTTTTAGAAGATTCAAAGTTTGTGTACTTATCTCGAGTCTACCTGAATTCCAAGAATTTTATTGACATATGTGAGCTTTTGTTTTCGAACCCGAGGTCATAGAATAAATATTTTCTTTTAATACTGTTGCCTACGATTCTATTCAAATAATCCAATTAAATGAGATAAACTTAAGTTTTCAAGGCTGTTCTTAGAAAGAAGCTACACTAGTAAAATTTCATATCGTATTTTGAATACGATTTTTAATTATCACTGTACTTCTGACAAAATGAGATTATTTCTACGCAGCTTTAGTAATAAAAAAAACGCATAACTGAATAAGTAATATCTATAATCAAAAAAAGAGGTATTAAGACCACTGAACTAACCATAATTGCAGGAACCCCTACTTCAAAGCAAATCTGCAAAGTAAACCCTTCTCTTGCGGTTGAAAAATATTGTTTTTTTGTAAACAAAACAATTTCTTGATAATAGAATAATCTCTAATCACATAATAGGCAAAGAGGGGTTTTAAATGACTTCCTTATTAATGATATAAAATAAATACTTAAAATATTAAATAAATGAGTAATCTACGAGAGTAGTCAAGAGAGATCCACCACAAGAACAACATAAGTCTGTACCTTCAATAAATTCCTAATTCTCGAAGCTTAATATTCATGCAAATTCATGTAATAGAATTATGCTAAAATACAATATACCACAAAACAAGTTTGCAGTATAAATTACCAAAATTGAATTTTAGCTCATTGCAACCACATAATTTCACAAATGTCTTCATTCCTGTAGAAGCAGAATGTAATTGGAATTTGAAATCATTTGAATTCTATGAAATATACAGTCGTTCAGAAAAAGAGAAGACCTCCCTACAAAGGAAGTGTCTATTATTACGTAATTTCCCCTAAGATTAATTAAGATATACTCCTAAGCACAAAATTCTCAAAAATTGCTACTTCCTCGAATTTAATGTCTTCATTTATATTTCTTCTTTTCTATTTGGATAAAAAGCGATCTGAATAAACTCCTTTGAAAAAATCTTGTATGTATAGTGCATACATTAAGGTTGCAATTCCTCTAAGAAATCCTGAATGAAGTGCTTACGAGGGAGGATAAAGAGGATAACAAGTGGGGCTAAACTCGGCCTCGTTTTAATAGGATCTGTGAAAGATCGCGATAGGGGAAAGGTTAGTACCTGTTGATTCATTAATATACTTCATTAAGCAGAAAGAGCTTGCGAAAAGTATATAGCGCGAGCTTTTACAGGGAACTTTTTTTTTATCTTTTGGACATTGATGTTGCGCAGGTTGTCTTTGTCTTGAGATAATGCTCATTTAACTCTTTTTAATTCGAAGCACCTGCACACGAGTTACAGGCACAGTAGATGACTGCCGATTGTTTCTTTTCTTTCGCGTAAATGGACTTTGTTAATGAGGATGAAACGTGCAGAAGACGAAGGCAGAGAAGAAAGGGAAAAGAAAAAAAAAATAGGGAAAGACTAAAAGGATGCCATGTAACAACCATTGCAACGTTCCATGCGTACCGAGTAAATACTACACGTAATCTACGTACTTTGGTCGCAATGAAACGAGAACTTACGCTATAATTCAGTCGACTTCGCAGCACAAATTTAAATAATAACAATAGTACTACATAAATTTCACCTGACGACAATCGTGGTGACTATGTTAACAACACTTTGTTTCATATTTGTCTAAGCTTGCTTAATTATAATTTTGAATTCCTGACATTTGATTTTGCAATTTTTCATTATTACGAAAGCCCTCCTCCAATAAAAATATTGTAAGGGAATTTTAATATACTAATTTTATACCTTTCGAAATATCCCATAGCTTCACTTTTCTGTCAGCTCCTCCAGTGGCGAGAATTCTGTCCACGGGAGACCATCGTACAGCATTCACTTCTCCGTCATGTGCGTTCTATAAGATTTTCATAAAAAACAATATACCTGTTGTCGATTATTCTCTTTCAAAATATCAATAATAATTACACTTCGGCCATAGAAATTAAACGCATGCTTTATGAAGAATGAATGGTAAATAATATTGTTATATCTGTTTGTAAATAAACTTTAAATAAACAATGTGGGAATTATAAGAAAATAATATACGAAATTAACTGTTATTGCTTGAAATGCAAGAGAACTCTTCTATTTTAGATTAGAACGTGAAAAACTAGTCTCTTTATTGCTCGTTGGGTGCTACCTGTATAGTTTTATATGAAACACTGAAAATGAAACTTCTACCAAAGTAAACGATCGTAATAAAGCTCGACTTTCATACGGAGAAACATAATGGGTTCGCATTAAATTATTCTTATTGCAACTACTTGAAACACTACGTTATTACCTTGGAAAGCAGAAAATGGAGATTTATTAGCTTGGAAATATATTTGAGAAAACTTGACAAAAAAATAAAGTTATGATACACATATATTATGTGAAGGAAAAAAAAGAGAAAAACATATAGATAAGCGAGAAATTATGGCAAAATGAATTTAATAATGTAATAAAACGAAAAGAAAAGAGTTATAACGAACAGTAAAAAATGACTCCTATAAATTGTTCCCTTTAATGTCAGAACAGATTTAGAATTAAAATACATTTTTTGAATTTTAAGAAAGCAGGGACTATTTTAAGCTCAAAAGAAAGAATTATAGGAATGCAATTTAAAAAAAATATATAAAAATTGCTTTTTAGTTGAGAATAAGAACCAGCGTTACACGAATAATAAATTGCATTAATTCAATAATGCATGTACCTATTTTGAAACACTCAACAAAACATTTGAAACTGTGAGAGTGCCAAGTTTGGAATACGATACTTGTTGCTAAACCTCACGATTTACAGTGACATCGCCATTACACGATGATAGCAAAAACATAAATTAAAGCCCAAGTTTATATGTGTAATATTTCACACAAAAGGTGATATACATTGAAAATATAGAAACCCAAACCAATAGAATTGGATATTAAATAATATTGGCTATAGAACATTAAAGAAACTTGAAAATTTTATACAACAATTCTTTTTGATTGCTGTTGGATGTTACATTTTTATTCACAGTTAAAATTTATAGTACGTAATATCGTTTATTTAAATAATCTAACTTTTACTGAATTACGTTTTTATTTCCCAACAAGTTCTGAAAATTGTCCTAAAAACTGAACTATGTTTGGCGTGTAAAAATTATTGCATTCTTTGCTTAAAAGCAGATCAAAATAAACACCGATTATGAGTGAAACATGCACATGCATTTTAAAAACATTTTTAAAAACTTATAAGGCAGTGAGTGTGTATTATAAAAAAAAATATGTTTCTAACATGCACTTAGAAATATTATTTCCTCATGCTTTTGCCGAATGCGTAAAAGTTATTCTGACATTATCATATAACGTTATAAATGAGAAACTAATTAATACTTTAGGAATTCGAAGTAAGACCAAAAATGAAAAAAACTTTAATATTTACGAAAAATCTACTAATTGCATTTATAAAAGTACGAAATTCTATAATGAACTATTGTTTTCATTCACACATTTTATCCAGAAATTAATTTATTTCATCATTAATTTTATTACGATTTATCTTTAAAACAATGAATGTGTAACTTTTAATAAATCCATATAAAAATAGAATCTTCTAAATGTTATGTTGTGATAAAAAATATTCTACTATACAGAAACCAAATCAGAATCCCTATTCAAATATTGAATTCAATTTAAGAGCATGCAATACTTTACCATAAGAGTAATTTAGTTTCCCCAACTTTATACTGGCAATAATAAATATTTTTTGTTAAAACGAGGCAATTTATCCCCGTCTGTACGAAACGAAGGTAAATGGCCTTGTTTTCGAAAAAAATATTTATTATTGCGAGTCTAAAGTTGGGGAAACTAAATTTGCTGTTACGATAATTACCACATACCCTTAAATAAAGATTTTAACATTTCTTTAAAAATTTTAGTAATTCTGCTTGGATTACTACAACTACTTTCGTGCAATTTTATTAATAGTTAAAATTTATTGTTAAAGTATCTAACTATAAATAAAATGTACAAATTTCTATATCCTAAGTTAGAAATTGCTATTCATCTATACAAATTTTTGTTTCCGTAATGTTTTTGTATCTGTTATTTCATTAACTCGTAATGTATTCTAAAGTGTATAACAATAAAAGAAGCTAAAGAGTTGAGAACTGGAAAAAAAAATATTTTTTTCTCTAAAAAATTAAACCCGAAGATATTAGAACTATTGTCATTTACACGAATCAATCTACTTAAAATCTACATATCTATTTAAAAAAATAAATTCAAAACTTAAACAACAAGAATTCAAACCCCAGGAACAAAGACTGAAATAAATCTTAACTTTATTATCGCTTATAGACGTAAGGAATATGCTATGTAAAATATTTTAAAGTTTCTTTCATTTTTTATTCCTTTTATAAAATTTAGCTTTTTCCAGCTTCAAATGAAATTTTATTATTAGTGAACTTTCTTTTGCAAGTATTCTTATATTTGAAAATTTAGAAACAAATATATATTCATAATTCTGAAGTATCACGATTTTGTTTTGCAAATAAAAACTACATAAGATTAATTCACATACTTTCTGATGATTACATTGATTATATTTGTTTCTGAACTTTCCTAAGTTAATCTACTTTTCGGTTGAAACTAAAATTCCTACAGGAAAGAATTAACGTAGCACATATTTGCATTTATTGCAGTAGACGTATCTACATTCGCCGACAAATGAAACATTACAAAAATAATGTACAGAATAACTTAAACTAATCGGCAATTGAAAACAATATTCTTAAAATATTATGAACGCTATAAACAGAGTAAATAAATGATTCCATGATATAAAAAAAAACCTAATGAAATATTTCTGTTAAACTTCAACAGAAAATAATCTTAATTGAAACACCGATTTTAAAGCAGAAATTCAAAAGCATTTTTCTTATACTTTCAAATCATTAAAAGAAATTTGAAAGAAAATCATTAAGATTTTAAAAAGCCTTTTCCACAATAAATATTGGTATATAAGACTTTTGTAAAGCGAAATGAAAAATGAATCACATTCACTCCATTTAGTAAACGTAACGTTATAGAAAATATATTTGAATTAATTAACTAAGTATGCTATTTAAATTTATAGTAAATAATTCATAATTATTTTTGAATAATTAGGTTGCAAAAATACTGAAAGAAAATGACTGGCATATTTCAAGCCTATAGTTTTAAGTAAAAATTAAATACTTTCTCTTCTTTTTTCTTAATATTACAAGTTTTACGTACTTTTATAATTTTAGTGAAACTCATTTTTCGACTATAACTTCTCAAATAATCAAAATTTAAGGCTGATGTAAAGAAAATAAGCTTTTCTTTGTACTGATACGATTCAGGTGACCTAATATTAATTCATTTGATTAATGAATTAATGCTTCCTCTATGAGGTAGGAAATCAGATTTGTTTCCAGCAAGTAAAGTGCTCATCTAGTGAGCACAAAAGTTGATACTTCAAAGCTAGTTGTTTATGTTCAAAAGAAATAGCGATAGCTAAAAAATTATTAATTATATAATGCGCCAATGATTATCTTTCAAAAATATTTTGCAGATATGAGGTTATTAATGTAAGCTATCATATGTTCATAAACGTACAAATTTGATGGAGACGTTAGTAGGGACCGCGGTGGGAAGACCAACAATTCCTTCTTTGACACTAAGACGATCAGGACTAACAGGCCGAGTATCTCGTGCAGCATCCTCTAATTCCTTTTGCATTTTTGCCTGCCTCTTCCTGTGAAATATCAGAAAAAAATATTGTCATTAAATATCGTTTCCTTTAACTTAATTGGAAAATAATAGAAAACATATAGCTGAAATAATTAATGAGTAGCTTTCAACTTTTGTGAAACTGTATTGTTTAATACGTGTAGAAATATAAATTTAGAATCCTCATAGGATATAACTTGATTATAAAATATTATGGACAAAGAGAAACCCTGTCAGCATCAATTCGTTTAGCAATACATGTTGATGCGATATTACAGCAACACTTTGACGTGTGTTTCGCAATATTGTTCTAGTCTCTATAATACATTTCCGATACTGAAATACATTCAATACTTAATCCTTTAGTTAACTATATTCGCATTAAATTTGCAAGACTTAATGAGAAGTTTTGATTCTATTAATAACAGACTGAAAATGTGATTCTGAACATGAATATTAAATTATTATTGCATCATCCCATCAAATATAAAAGTTTATTATGTATTAATAAATTTAACTTATTAAAAACAGAAATTAATACTCTTTTGTACCACAGATTGTTTCCCCAATTTCAACATATGTAAAACTACTTGTTGACATTGATCATTAAACACTTTCAGACTTCACATTAATGCTTTAAAACTTTAGGAAAATTTTGAAATTTTAGATTTCTTCTAATCACTGAAATACAAAAAAAAACATGATTAAAAGATTTTATGGTTAATTAATTAATAATGGAAGTAAAAGTAATTTTTACATAAAATTAAATAAGATAAATTGTCCGAGAAGAATCTAAAATGTTATTAACTAATTCACTAAGGTAAAGTTACTCTTCTAAATATCATACAGTCATGCATTTTTATGGTAAGAAAAAATAATCTACTTTTCATATTACAATTCTCAATGCTACTCAAGAAAATTAACCATACAAAAATTGAAAAATTCTATGCAATATTCAAAACTATTTTTAAAAATTTAATTTTTAATGCATACAGATCAAATAAAAATTATTAGTTTTAATTACGAATTTGATTTTAGTAACTTTAGTAACTAATGATTTTTGAGCCTGTTTTGTCTTATTTATTTTAATGATATTCATTTGATCTAATAAAGATAAAAATGCTTTCTATATGAAAAAGTGAAATCCTTGTTCAGATTAAAGACTCCCATTACTAAGTATATTCTAAAAAAAAATTATTTCCTTTTTAACATTTTAGAAACGTTTAAATTTTGATCCTGAAAAATAAAAATCGAGAATTAGAAATTTAGTATGTATGCCACAGTACTACTCATTTATAAGAAGAATAGACTACTTAATTTAAAATAAAAATAGTGAAAAGAGAGACAAACTACAATACGTACTAATCCAAATACATACATACATTGAAAAAACTACAAGGCAAGCAACATTTGACAACCTTTATACTTACAAATAACGAAATTTCTCAAAAAGTATGCTTAGTTTGCAGTTTGTACAAAATAATGTACAATACAAATCACAGAAATACATATAACATGGCGAAATAAAAAGCATGGTATGTATTTTAATAAAAGAGTTAATGCGGTAATAATCAAAAATAGATTTAAGTGTAAACTATGTGTAAAAGATTGTGTGATGTTTTCTGAATATGTAATCTTACAGTATCAAAGTGACTGATAAAAAGAACATGTATTGCTACCAGCCCAAAAGCTATTCAGCATTAAACGTGACATTTCAGTTCATAAAATTTTGTCTTTTCGTTAAACTTACCCAAACCTTGATATGGTATGCATCAAAAAGGCTGTCGGGCTGGTAAAACTCTCACTGAAACGAAAATGTCAAGCAGTGTGAAGTGGCTAGAGCAGCAAAGCTCTATTGAAATGTTCTTTTGTTGTTTTAGCCATGCTTTTAATACTAAAGGATAAGTCAATCTAAACTATAATGACATAAAAAATATGACAATTCTGTAAAGATTGTTATCTTGACTTTTAAAAAAGAATCGTAACTAAAGCTCAATGAAAACACACAAACTATACCGCATATTGTATGAGAAATCGGCTTTTAGGAATCTAGTATTATGAAGCATAGCTTCAATTTAAAAATTGATTGAGTCGTGTTCAAACTATAATCCTGTTTAAGCTTGTATAAACATATTTCGTCAATTTAATACTGCACATATATTACACATAGAATCAAAGATAAAGCCAACATTAAGCGAAGTGTGGAAAGCACATAATTTCAAAGTCCTCTATTGGTTAAAAAAACTTGCCTGAAAGAAGAGCGTTGCATATCAGGTTTCAGACGACTCTCTTGTATATAAGTAACCACTTAATGTAAGCGTTACAAACATGCAAACTAAAATAAAACTTCTGTAAAAACAATCACCTAATATCTACAAAATGTATAACCGTACTTACGAAAGTTAAATCCCAATTTTTATGAGATTCATAAGCTATAAATGACTCAAAATATTACAACCATTAAAGTATTTCTCCTTTAAGGTAAACTAATCAAAACTAAATACTGGTTATATCTATACTTCTATAAACCACTAAATTCTCAAAAAATAATAGATCATGCAGAATTAAAACCACCAGAAAACAACCACCCAACTAATAAGATTATTTTGCTTTTTAAAGTTGTAAAATTGATACATCAGATTGATAAAGCTTTGATTGATTTCAGTTATCAGTATTTGCATTAAAATATTTCAGGATGTTTGAAAAAATTTCAGAGTCCAAAAGTGTTCTAACGATAATAAAAAATACACAATACTGACGCAGCTAGTGATAGATTTTTACGGCAATGAAGCTTATAATGTTATACTTACTTTAAGAAATTGTCATTTTCCTCGTTCATCTTATCTGCGTCTTTGGCTTTGTATTTAATTAACCGTTCCACCATCATACGATTTTCTTCCTGTAAATTTAAAACATATGAGTTGGAATAAAATAAGAGTATTGACCTATAATTTCAAAAGAAAATGTATTCTCAATTACAGTTTATTCCAATAATTATTAGTAATATTGATGAATGATGACTGATGTTGCCAATATTAAAAATTAAAACTATACATACTTGTGCTTTCCTAAGTTTTTCTTCTAGAGAAGCGAAAGCAAGCTGCAAAGCTTGATGTTCGTCCTTAAGCGTTTGATTAACATTTTCCAACTCCTTTTCCCTCATTATGCATTTTGAAATATCGGCACGTAATTTAGTGTTAAGTTCCAAACTTTCTTCGAGGCTAAACAAAGATATGATGAAAGAATGTAAAAATCTTAATATGCAACATTTTCTCTGGCCAATATTATTGTAAAAAATTGGAACATTGTAATGCCAGGAACAATTAGAATTACAAATTAAAATCCATATTAATAAGGATGAAAAATAAAATAACGATTAGCTAAAGATACACATAGATAAAAAGCCTTTCTATTGAATAAATCTTTTTCCATACCTGGTTTCTGCCGTAATAAGGTCCTTCTGTAATAATTGCAATTTGTTATTGAGATCTACAATTTGTTGTGTGTGTTCTCCACGTCTCCTATGTAAAGTTGCTAATTCTTCTGCTTGTGCTAGGAGTCTTGCTTCGATATTAGAACCTGTACCTGAACTTCCCGCCGCGATTTCACGATACAGTTTTTCATTCGTTATTGACAACTGAATGTTTTCTCCTCTCAATGTGTTTGCGCTTTCAAAGAGTCGATTATCTGCATAAGAAAACCAGTTAAAAATTATTAATACTTCCAGAAACACAAAACAATTTTTTAAGTGATGAACTATGTTTTTCCTTATTAAGGACGTTGGACCCAAGTGTTAAGCTTCAAATTCTATTCTCCATTTTACTCAACGAAAATTATAGATAAATATTTTTTCGCTCTGTAGCACTAATCTTTTTTTAAATATAAGACTGCGTACAGAGCGAAAAAATATTTAATTTCAATACTTTTTGCAGAAAACGAAGAATTCAAAATTTGACTTCAAAATTCAATATTTTAATTTTACTTAAAAAATATTTGAATTAGATATTTTTTCGCTCTGCACGCATAATTGTAGTTAAAAATTGATTAATTATACAGAAGGAAAAAATTATTAATTTAATATTTGTTGAGTAAAATGAGGAAATTGAATTTTTAGATTAGAGCTTGGCTCCAAAACCCTTAAGCTTCCTATGAAAACTGATTAAATCAATTCAATATATAGTAGACAACAATAAAATCGCTGACTGAAAACATTCGAAACAGATAATAACAATGAAGAGTTAAAAACTGTTTACAGAAATAAGTATCCTTTAAAAGCAATTTAAGAAAAATAAAAAAAACTCCAAAATATGCGCATGAGAGAACTATAGTAAAAATGAAATAAATTATGTAACCATTCAATTCAAGTAATACAACATTATAGTGTTTAAATAAAATAATGTTTCATTGATCTAAATTTCAAATTTAATTCAAGTAATTCCAGCACAAAATCAAAACCATAATATGAGCATAACCTCAACAATATTTGCGACTCAAACATTTTAATTTGTAATGAACATATTTCTAAATTTAAGAAATTCTACAAATGAAAAAATAATTTATTACTTACGCAAACTTATAAGATCTTGAAAACAGTAAGTTTGGGATCTGTTTCTCTCTCGTAATTGAGAAATTAGATCTTTCTTCCATCTCATATCTTCCCCAGAATGATGCTGTACACCTGTTTCTCCACTTGCCATGCTTACGAATTTCGTCAACAATGAATATATTCAAAATCTGTGTAAATAACAACAATAACACATATATAACTTCAACTGGAATTTAGTAAACGAGAGCACTTTAAAAAAACACGTAATGCTTATAATTAGCGTTAGTCAAAAGAAACCAAACGATTATATTCGTGTCAGAAATAGGTTAAGATTAGGTCAGATTCATATTAATCAACAGATACATATTCGCATGTGAAACAATAAGTTTTATGGTTTTTTATGATATTTCAAGTTGACTTTCAAAATTTTTATTTACGATTCGAGCAATTCTAACCTAATATGAGCCAAAACACTACTTGACGTTATACTCTGAACTCTGAACATGTGGTGCAATCGTATATCGTTTTTGAATCAAGAATCGAGAATTTTCGAGAGCAAGGTCAACTTAAATTTATATAAAAACACTTCCGAAATACGCGGATTTTCATTAGAAATTTCACAAAAAGAGAACGAGCACAATTCTGAAAAAACGCGCACCGTGTACTGACGCTATATATATATTATGTCAACATCGTCAACATCTAATTTCACTTTCATCATTTTCAGTGTTGTAACAGGTGCCTATGTTCACGTTATTCAGTGACGTCATCAACAGTAACGAAACACTGCTCTAGGAATCCAGTGCATAATTCATTAATTTCTAGCAAAGATACATATTAATAATATCTTTGTTTCTAGTTAATTTTTCAATAATTAATATTGAATTTAAATTTTTAATAAACCAGGGGCGGATCCAGGTAAGAAAGGGTGCCACCAGAACTAGTTAGAAAGATGCTCTCTTCATATTCAAAACTAAACCAAAGTATTTGAGACTATTTCTAAATAATTACTCGTTACAAAAAATAACCGTTTCTCATTACAAACAACCTTTATTTTTGAATAATCAATCATTATAAACATAATTGTACATATTAATCTCCAGAAAAGGCTGGCTAATCGTTTTCTCAATTTTACTAAATCTGTCGTTTCAACTTTTCACCACATTATAATTCAAACCCAATCTTTATAAAATGTCAAAATTCTTATAAATTCAATAATGCTACATTTCTTCTTGTATTCTCAGGCATGTAAAATAATAATCTTAAAGATAAAAAATTTATTTATTTCCCCAGCCCCAGAGACCTTTAACAAGGCCAGTAAGACCTTGTGTTTTCTTTCCTTGATCTTGCAACTTATTAGATAAGTCAGGAAACTCGACCATGTTAAATGCCAAATCGAAAAATAAAGGTTTGCAAGGAATGCTTTCCATCGGTGGTGGCAATTTGTAAACGTTAGGTTGCTTAGTTAATAAAGAAGGATCTTCTCTATACTCATGTAGTCGTTCCGACAGAGGTTTCTTACTCTTGAATTGTTTACTCGTGGTAGACTCATCTTCCTGACCTTCTTCCAAAACACTATGAGCATGGGCCGCATATTGCGCACCTTCAATTGAAGTCATCAACTGTTTTAAAGATTCTTTCAAATCCATAGGAAGAACCGAATCAAACTTAAGAGCGTCTTGAATATGTTGCAAAGATCTTTGATACAAAATCATAGCATCTTGCCATCTGTGAATATTTTCTAGCGATTGGGCCATGTAGAAACACCTAAATGCTCGATAGGCTTTAGTCTTCGCCTCCTGTTCTTGTTGAAACTGTTCATCTTCTTGAAGTTGAGAAATTTCCACTAGATTGTGAAGCGCTGCTTCATAGAGTCGAACGATGCTCGTTGGCTTTGCTTTTTCTGACTCTTCCTTCTTGATCATAATTAAATTACGTTCCAAAGTTCTTGAAAGCCTAATGTACTGCAAGTACGCCACCAAATGTTGAGGCGCAGTTGCTTGATCCTTAATTTTCAATTCAGCTTTGAAAACTTCACGAACGTTATTGATTTTCTCTTTGTAATCTCTAAGAGAAGCATGTAGAAGATCAATTTGAGCTTGCAGGTCACTGGCTTTAGCCAGAGTCTGATTTAATTGTGAATCAGCCATCAACATGGCTGCTGCACTCGGTGGAATTGAGCCGCAGGATTTTCCACGCCATACAACTTCCTCAGCGCTGGTTTGCTTATCTCGTGTTTGAGCTATCAGAGCATCTAAACTAGCTAATAATTCTCCACTCAACTGACCACGCATTTGCATGAGGTCGTCGATGGCCGATGTATCGCCAATATTGTAAGCACAGTATCTCAAACTGGGTGCGAGCTCTTCAACACGAGCCTTGTACATTACCTGTTCGACATCTGGTAAAGCAGCCGCTAAATTCTCGTAGACAACTTGAGCTTTCTTAAGATTCTCCATTGCCGGATTCCATAACTGGAGCTCGAAATGTAATGATCCGTGAATCCAAGCGACATAGGCCTGAGCCTCTAGTTTTGTTCGTGCATCGCAATTCACACTCTGGAAGCAAATGGTTCGAGATTTATTTCATTATTTTAATAATATCTTAAAACTAGATTACAATTTCCTCGGAGTGTAAGTTCATACCTCGATTAGTTCCTGTAATTGAAGAGAATAAGTTGTAGCTTTCCTCAATCGAGAAATCAAGTGAAACTTCTTTCTTGGCTCCGTATTCGATTCTTGACGTAATTGCATCGCGTAACTCCAAGCTCGCTCAGCCATTACAAGAGGAACTTGCAGAAATTTGTCATCATTGACCATTGTAGAATTCACATCACGCCGTTTAAAGTGCCGTCTGTCACCTTGAGGAATTTTGAGCACCTTACGAAGACGTCGCAGACGCCTTGAACAGTATCCTCTATATCTCTGATAATCACTGTGCCGTAAACCATGTTGCTGTTGAGCTTCCTTTATGATTTTTAAAACTGAAGATTCGTTAAGGAATCATATACATCAACGATTTACAAAATACATTATTTATACTGAATTAAAGTTATATTAATAACATTGAAACCGTACAAGTTGTTCAATTCTTAGAGAAAAATAAATGTCACTTTTAATATTATAAAAATGCAGTCGTATAAATAAAGTAAATATTTTTTAATGTACGATTAGCTCATTAGCACCAATGAATTTTATACAATTAGTTAAAAAGAAGAGCTCTAAAGTCATACAGAAATTTTGTACAGATAGCACAATTATTTTATGATAAAAAATGACCTTTATGTTGAATATGGAATATGCACAAAAAAACGAAAGCAATAACTAAATAAATATGACAGCATTTAAATTCGCGTGCCATATGACAAACTTATCCACTTCACAAAATAAGTTGAGGTTATGAAAATGACATATGGTTTTTTAGAGCAGCATTATATCACATAATAACTTCACCTTGGAAAAATAAAAGGATACTTTCCAACGAATATTCTTTTTGCTCTTTCGGAATGTCTGGATTGACATTTTCCGTGTTATCGTTGGATAAATCGGAACTTTTCTCCTGCATAACCATTGTGACAGACGTTACAGGCGGAACTCGGAAAGTGACACCTATACAAGCTCAAAAAGCACATTTTTGTATGTATGTACATACAATTACAAGATGGAGGAACTATAAATTTCAGTGTGTGTGTTGTATTACTTTGTACTGGTTGAGTCTATTTCTATGTATGTATTGGGTTTTATATACTTACGGGGTTTACGTGGCACAGTTGCACTTCAATAAAAACACGACCACAAACAAATACAAATAAATTTTTTAATTACGCTCCGGAAATTTAATTATCGTATTTTCAACATTTTTTGTTGATAGAAAAACCGAAATGGGTAAGTTTAAAATGAAAAGTTTAACGATAAAAATTGGTCCATTGCATTAAATATTCAATATTTCACAAATAACCTAAAAAAATACGCCGGTTTTTTCTTATTTCACTCTTCACTTTTGATATTTTCCGATATGTACCGAAAAATAGTTTCATAAAAAACACCAATGCTCTTCAAATGATTTAAAAAAATATTATAGTATAAGAAAAGCATTACCAATAAACCTAACCTTCATACGTTTTAACGGGATTGTTTACCATTTATTTATAATATTCACTGCATTTTTTAACCTTGTAAATCTTACGCTTTATCACTTTAAGGTAAAATAATCTTTAAACTTGAATAATAGATAGTGAACACGTACCAATTATTGTTTTCTGTATTTTTTCAGCTGTGACCAGTGGAGTATCATTTGCCCTGTCTGGCATTATAACAGTGCTTCTTTTTTCCGGAATGCAAATGTACAAAAGCTGGCTTACTTCCTCACAATTGCACACAATTCTTGGAGGATATATTGGATCTCTAGTTTTTATTTTTTCACTTACTGCCCTTGGCAATCTAGAAAGTATTATGTTTGGTAAATCTTTCCAAATGAAGCTCTTCCCTGAAGGTTCGTATTATTGAATAGAAGTAATTAAGAATAGAATAAAAGTGGAAGACAGGTAACCTTTATTTTATATTCTAGTCTTCATTTCCTTGATCACATCCCTAATCGCCTCTGGATTGGTTCACCGAGTATCAACAACAACTTGCTTCCTTTTCTCCATGGTTGCACTTTACTACCTCAACAGGATTTCTCAAGAAACTTATTCTACAAGCGCACCTACTACTTCCGTTCACACCAAGAAGAAGAAATAAAATCCTGTGAAGCAATCCTTAGTTTCTCAAAAATGCCAATTTACTTTAATTCTCATCTAAATTGTACTTTTTATACTATTTATCTGTAAAATTGCATAAATTTAGACGTCATATAACGAGATTTACTCCATTAAAGATATAATTTTTTGTAACAGTACGAAATGATAACAAAGATACCATTTATTCAAAAGACTCTAATTTTACAATTTCTTGGGAGACCTTTTGTTCGCTCTTTTATGTTTCTCAGCTTCCTCTTTATCACTAAAGTACTCATAACTATCATCTGAAGATTCTATGCCGACCGGAACTTTAGTAGTTTGTGATCCATTGGTTATTTGTGGTTGATTTTCTGAGCCAGGTTTCGTGTTTATGACGTGCTTGTATATGGACATTGCCTAAAAGTGAAAAAAACAATTAAATTTGTTGAATATCAATGTACTTTTTCTCGACGTTTATAAATTTCTCAACATACCTGTCCCACAAAATTTGACACGTCCCCAACGTTACTGGGCAAAATCAGAGTATTATTCGTTCTTGCAAGTTTATCAAAAGCGTGGACATATTGCTCAGCAATAATTAATGCAGCTGCATCCTTGCCATCTTTAAAGCCCAGAGAATTCGCGACAATCTCTAATCCTCGTGCTCGTGATTGTGCTATTGCAAGAATAGCAGCGGCTTCACCATCTGCTTTATTAATCTGTTCTTGCTTTTGAGCCTCTGAATAATTAAAATAATTTATCATTAGTTGAACTATTTTTGAGGTTTTAAAAATTAAATAACAAATGCACCAACCAGAAACAAGAATTCTCGCTTGTCTCTGTCCTTCCGCAACGTTAATTTCTGCTACTTTAACTCCTTCAGATTCCAAAATCGAAGCTCTTTTCTTTCTTTCTGCCTCTACTTGCATCTGCATTGCGTCGTGTATTCTAGGAGGCAATCTTATATCACCTATAATAGCAATATGTAAGGTAATAAGTAGTATCTAAAAATTTAAATACAAGAAACAAAAAAAATATGTATATATATACTAACGAATTTCATAACGTAGACATGTGATTCCCCATGCCTGACTTGCTTTGTTAATACTTTCAACGATGTTAACATTAAGGCCTTCTCTTTCCTGGAAAACTTTATCTAAAGATATCTTTCCTAATTCTGATCTCATAGTTGTTTGTGCTATTTGAATTATGGCGAATTCAGGATCCTCGACACCATAAGATGCTAAGTATGGGTCGTTGACCCTCAGGTATAAAATTCCATCAATATCCAATGTAACATTGTCTGTTAATCAAGATAAATTATTATTAATATAGTCCCTTAAAGGAGAAAACTTATTTTATTTTACTCTTCTATGTTTATTTGTTCACCTGATGTCACTGCACTCTGCTTTGGAATATCAATTGCCAATTCCTTTAGACTTTGAACATACTTGACTTTATCAACAACAGGAAGTAGTATATTCAAACCTGGTTCTAGGATTCTAAAGAATTTTCCCATTCGTTCTACAACCCATGCCTAAAAAATGTTAATTTCCTCAATTATTTCTAGTCGGAATATTGTAATTTTATAAAAAATACGATGCAACAAAAGAATAATTTGAAGAATGTTAAGAAAGGAGTTTTATAATAATAAATTACTGATTCTCTGATCTGAAAATAAATTTGGGAAATTGAAAATTTGTTAACCTCTTGTTGTGGGACAAACATAATGATAGTATTTAGAGGAGTGCTGCTCTTCTCTCTAACTTGAAGACTGTAAACTGGATGCGGATGTGCAAATGATGCAAAAAATCCATTTTCTGCGATAGCTGCAGGATTCTGTAAAATAAAATGAAAACTATCACATATGCGCTCTAGGTTATGTACAATTTAACTCAGAATTTTATTTATCAATTTGTATAAAAGAACTTACCCTTAAAACGCCCAAATTACGGGCAAGTAATCTTGACCTATTAATCATTTTGCTTAATAAAATCACACAGATAAATTTTTACATTCGTTCACTCTTTTGGATCTTTTGCCTCTTTTGGTTATTTTACAACTTGCCGGGGATCCAACAACTCATGGCGCCGTTGAGGGCGCTGTAGATCACTCTTTTTTGCCCGCGAATTTTGAAATGAGAAATTTCTGAACTTTAAAGAATTCATTATTACAGGCAAAGTAAAAATCAGTTTTCATAGTACTGTCATTACTTAGATGTTAATAAAAAAAACCTCCCGTACTCACGCAAGAAATATCAAGTTACCTAAAAGAAAAGAGGTGTTATAAAAATAAACTCTAGAATCAAAAATTGAAAAAGAAAAACTGAAAAAACAACTCAATGGCTCGTATGAAAAATAAGGCCCCCCAAAAAACAAATTATTAAATTGTATAGTCCCATTTTAAATGACATCATTAATCAAGCCATCTTTGTTGACTCTTGACAGTCAAAATACCTGCAAAAGAAATCATATATTAATAAATAAAATTAACAAGTACAAAGAAAAATAATTAGTTGATATAATAATCATTTACACACAGTAAAAAGGATAATTAAAAATTGTAAGAAAAGTAATTAATAAACTCTGAAAAAAAGAAATATATACATTAAGATTAATGCCTGAAAACAGAAGAATAATTTAAAAATACGGTTTCGAAAAATGTTCGAAAAAAAATATTAATAAATCCTGAAACAAAAGAAAACACATAAAAACAAACAATCAAATATGAAAATGACAAATCATCATAGTGACTAGCGTGGAAAATGTAAATAAGGATTAAATATCCGTCCATCAGTAATGGACCAATATTTAAAGCAACTTCCCTTTTGATTTCAAGGGCCACGGCTTTGTACTCGAGAATTTCGCTGAATTTCATTATCTCGAGCACTGTAATTAACATCGACAAAATAACGCATCAATGGTTTGAACGTAAATCGATATTGTAATTGGGAGAATAATTTTATAAGTTGGAAGATGATTTAACCAACTCAGAAAATTTACTCCTAAAACAAAATCAATTTTATCCAGAATAAAATATCAAACGCACGCAAGGAATATTTTACCCTGGTCCTACCTACTTAATCCTAAACATTCATTCAAGAAAAAATTACCTGCCTATATCCTAGCTATATCTAAAAAAATCAAAAACAACAATCACACCAACACACACACTCCACGATTCTCATTCTCACCGCCCCGGTGCAAAAGACCTAAACCTGGGGATTACGTCCCGGGACGCATCCGACACCTGAGCTTATAGGGCCACATTAGGGCACACACATACCAGCTCCAACCCTGAAATCATACACCGTTTTAACAATTTAAAAAAAAATATCTTTTGAATTTACTACAATAAATCTTCTTCTTTAATTTAGTATTGAAATACTTCTTAAAAGAAATTTATTTTAATTTATCAAGTAAAACGTAAAAACACGAAAACACACACACAAATTTTACGCCTTACTTGATTGGAAAGTAAAACGGTGTACGCAAACATTTCCATAGGTTAAACCATTAGTAGCACATCCTACTCTAAGCTTTTCAGATTCAATATTTTAATTAATTCAATTTCATTTTATTTCAATTCAATAACAGGGTGTCTAGCAATGCTCTATAAGAAAATTTTAGGTCCTTTCAAGAATTTTCAGGTCAAAAAATTATTGCAATTTTATAGATTTTAACAATTGTTTAGTACATTAAATAAGGAAAACTGATTCAAATTTAACTATTATTTTCATTTCATGAAGTCTAAATTCCCATTTCATTATTCGAATGAATTGGAAATACTCCGTTCTCCTTTTATTTTACTAATAATTCGGAGAATAAGGATGAATAGACTCAGTTTAAATGCTAAATTAATCAATAAGCGACTTAATCAATAATTATTTGACCTATTCTAGATTTCGATCTCAAATAATTCTACTTTTTAAAATTCTCGTGAAAAATCCAGAAATTTCTAAGTTTCCAATGTCGCTACTAGACACCTAGTTATTTCGAAAGAAAGACAAAATAAGATACAGATCTTATTCAACTTTATTTTGAAATAAATAAAGAAATAATACTAATAAAACTTGAAACTATTTTAAAAGCAATCTAATATCCAAAAATCGCTTAAAAATGAAATATAAAAAGGATATCCGGTCACAGACTCGAATAAAGTTTTCTTATACATTGTAAGACAAAATAAAAGTGCAATTTTGTTATTAGAAAAAATATTGTACCTTGTTTCAAGTTTCATAGTGTCCTTGGTAGCTTTGACTCTTTGGCACTTCCAAATTTTTTTCATAGCCAAGCATAAAGAATAGAAAGTGTGCTCGGAACTTGTACACATGGAATCCAGCTAATTCTTGAGTTCGTGAAAAAACACAAAATTATTATTAGATAAATGAAACTGTGTAATTCATAACTTAAATAGGTTTATGAAAGCTAAATAAAGTTATACAGATATACATATTCGAACCACTATAGATATATACCCGCCGACAATAAGCTCGACTTTATAAAATCCTAAGAATTTTTCTCGAGTGGTATTAACAATGGCGTCCTTTTAATTTCGTCATGATTGTATAAACCGAATAATAACAAATTAGTCAATGCGTATATTACAGAGCTGACATTAACCCATCCCACATAATAACAATTCTAACAATGAATTGGGAGAAGATCGAAACTAAACAACGAAAATTCTATCAATATCTCGTTTAATTAAATGTGGGTGTGTATATTATTATAAATGAATCAAATTTTGCAGTTCGTCCTAAATTTGGTCTTTGGATTGTTTTAACTATCTAATTAAGCTTAAAATGAAATATAAAAAGGATATCCGGACAGAGTCGAATAAAGTTTTCTTATTCATTGTAAGATAAAATAAAAGTGTAATTTTATTATTAAAACAAATATTTTACCTTGTTTCAAGTTTCAGAGTAGCTTTGACACTCTGTCAGTTCCAAATTTTTTTCGTAGCCAAGCACAAAGAATAGAAAGTGTGCTCAGAACTCATACATGGAATCCAGCTAATTCTTGAGTTGCTGAAAAAAGCACAAAATTATTATTAGATATATGAAATTGTGTCATTCATAACTTAAATAGGTTTATGAAAGCTAAATAAAGCTATAAAAATATACATATTCGAACCACTAGATATGTACCCGACAATAAGCTCGACTTTATAATTCTGAGAATTTTTTTCGGATTGACAAAGGCGTCCTTTTTTTCGTCATGATTGTATAGACCGAATAAAAACAAATTATTCAATGCGTATTTTACAGTCCTGATGTTCACCCATCTCACATAATAACAATTCTAGCAATAAATTGAGAGAAGATCGAAAATTCTATAATTTTCCCTTTTATTTAAATGTGGGTGTGTATATTATTATAAACGAATCAAATTTTGCAGTTCGTCCTAAATTTGGCCTGTGAATATTTTGAACTATCTTAAAATATCGCTTAAAAATGAAACATAAAAACGCTATCCGGCAACAGAGTCGAATAGAATTTTCTTACTGCGCTTGTAAAAAAAAATAAAAGTGCAAATTTTTATTATACAAATCAAAATTTTACCTGAATTCAAGTTCAACAAGATCTTTGATAGCCTTGACTCCTTGGTAGGCCCAAATTCTTTTTGAAGAATATAAACCATTAAAAGTGTGGCCAAAACTCAAACATAGAATCCAATTGATTCTTGAATTGCTAAAAATGATACAAACTATTTTTATTGAATACGATAACATATGTAACATATCAAAAACATGAATATAATATTTTTCTGGCCCTAAAAGCTTTTCGTAGTTTATATAATTAATGGACGCTTCCTAACCTCAATTAAATTTAATCATTTACTAGTTATCAAGTTTTGATACAATTAAATATTAAAATATCTTAATGTCTTACAACTATCATTAGTTCGGTATTTTAAATTAAATCTACAAGAGTTGAAAGAACTCTTACAAAAATATCCAGTCTCGTATAAATATTAGTTTAATGAGAATTAGAACGAATGAGAAACCTTTTTGGCCAGATTTAATTTCTATACTTACATTTTAAAACATAGCGAAAAAATAGAATATGGCATCCATTTTATAAGCCTAAGTATGGAAGCAAAAAGCAACAATTTATACTTTTATGGAACGTCAGCATCAGTTTTCAGATTACATTTTATCATCGCGACACTTGGCGACAATTCCAAGGAAAAGAACGGAAAAAAATGATTCGAAGAAATTAACAAAACTGATAAATGAAAAGAAATTAAGAAAAACATTAACAATACGTCTACTTTCCACGGTATCCTGACATGAAATGCACACAAATGCGAAACTCAAACGGAGCTCCCGCCATCCTGCGCGCGCAGCGAGTGTTGGCTTCCTGCTGGAGAAACGCTGCAATTGGCTGTAATCTGGCGCGCGTTTCAAAATCGAATTAAATGAATTCGATTTTGAATTGTGGGCGTAAAATTTTAAGCAATGGGAGAAATTCTCCAGCAACAGATAATTCGCGCACAGGGAGTCCCGTTTGAGAACAATTTGAAAAATTCGAAATTGCCCAGTGCAACAAACAGAAAAATAAAAAATTTGTAAGATCAAAATGATCTTTCGGATCTTTCGCACCTAGTTATTTCGAAAGATCTTATTCAAAGATCTTATTCAACTTTACTTTAAAATAAATAGAGAAATGATACTAATAATGCTTGAAACTATTTTAAAAATAATCTAACATCCAAAAATCGCTTAAAAATAAAAAGTATAAAGGATATCTAACGACAGAGACAAATAAAGTTTTCTTATTCATTGTTAAATAAAATAAAAGTGCAATTTTGTTATTAAAAAAATATTTTACCTTGTTTCAAGTTTCAGAGTGTCCTTGGTAGCTTTGACTCTTTGTCAGTTCCAAATTTTTTTCATAGCCAAGCACAAAGAATAGAAAGTCTGCTCAGAAGTCATACATGAAATCCAGCTAATTCTTGAGTTGCTAAAAAAAGCACAAAATTATTATTAGATAAATGAAAATATGTCATAAATTAAATAGGTTTATGAAAACTAAATAAAGTCATACAGGTATACATATTCGAACCTCTAGATATATACCCGACAATAAGCTCGAATTTATAAAATCCTGAGAATTTTTGAGGGGTATTGACAAAGGCGCACTTTTATTTTCGTCATGATTATATAGAACAAATAAAAAAAAATCAGTCAATGCGTGTTTTACAGTCCTGACATTCACCCATCCCACATAATAACAATTCTAACAATGAGTTGGGAGAAGATCGAAACTAAACAACGAAAATAAAGTTTTCTTATTCATTGTAAGATAAAATAAAAGTGCAATTTTGTTCTTAAAAAAATATTTTACCTGGTTTCAAGTTTCAAAGTGTCCTTCTCGGTAGTTTCGACTGTTTGGCACTTCCAAACTTTTTCCGTAGCCAAGCACAAAGAATAGAAAGTATGCTCAGTCTCATTCATGGAATCCAGCTAATTCATGAGTTGCTGAAAAAGCACAACATTATTATTATGACCGAGTAAACACAAATTAGTCATTGCATATTTTACACTCCTGACAATCACCCATCCCACATAATAAAAATTCTAGCAACAATTGGAGAGAAGATCGAAAATAAACAACGAAAATTCTATAATTTTCTCTTGTAATTAAATGTGGGTGTGTATATTATTATAAACGAATCAAGTTTTGCAGTTCGTCTTAAATTTTCCCTTCGGATTTTTATTAACTATCTAATTAAGGTATCTAACTTTAAAAAATCGCTTAAAAATGAAATATAAAAAGGATATCCGCTCACAGAATCGAATAAAGTTTACTTAAGCATTGTAAGACAAAATAAAAGTGCAATTTTGTTATTAGAAAAAATATTTTACCTTGATTTAAGTTTTAGATTGTCCTTGGTAGTTTTGACTTTTTGGCAGTTCCAAATTCTGTGGTAGCCAAGCACAAAGAATAGAAAGTGTGCTAAGAACTCATACTTGGAATCCATCTAATTCTTGAGTTGCTGAAAAAAGCACAAAATTATTATTAGGTAAATGAAAATGTGTCATTCATAACTTAAATAGGTTTATGAAAGCTAAATAAAGCTATAAAAATATACATATTCGAACCACTAGATATATACCCGACAATAAGCTCGACTTTATAATTCTGAGAATTTTTTTCGGATTGACAAAGGCGTCCTTTTTTTCGTCATGATTGTATAAACCAAATAGAAAAAATTATTCAATGCGTATTTTATAGTCCTTACGTTCACCCATCCCACACAATAACAATTGTAGCAATAAATTGAGAGAACTTCGAAAATAAACAACGAAAATTCGATCATTTTCTCTTTTAATTTTTGCAGTTGATCGTAAATTGGTCCTGTGGATTTTTTGAACTATCTAAGCTATCTAAATTTTAAAAATTGCTTAAAAATGAAAAGTATAAAGGATATTCGACCACAGATTCGAATAAAGTTTTCTTATTCATTGTAAGACAAAATAAAAGTGCAATTTTGTTATTAAAAACATATTTTACCTTGTTTCCAGTTTCAGAGTGTCCTTGTTGGTAGTTTTGACTCTTTCGCAGTTCCAAATTTTTTTCGTAGCCAAGCACAAATTATAGAAAGTGTGCTCGGAACTCGTACACATGGAATCCAGCTAATTCTTGAGTTGCTAAAAAAAGCACAAAATTATTATTAGATAAATGAAAATGTGTCATAACTTAAATAGGTTTATAAAAGCTAAATAAAGCTATAAAAATATATATTTGAACCACTAAACATCGAATAAACACAAATTAGTCAATGCGTATTTTACAGTCCTGACATTCACCCATCCCACATAATAACAATTCTAGCAATATGTTGAGATAAGATCGAAAATTATATAATTTTCTAATTTAATTAAATGTGGGCGTGTATATTATTATAAACGAATGAAATTTTCAGTTCGTCCTAAATTTTGTCTTTAAATATTTTGAACTATCTTAAAAAATCGCTTAAAAATGAAACATAAAAAGGATATCCGACCAATGAGTCGAATAGAATTTTTTTACTGCGCTTGTAAAAAAAAAATAAAAGTGCAAATTTTTATTATACAAATTAAAATTTTACCTGAATTCAAGTTCAAGAAGATCTTTGGTAGCCTTGACTCCTTGGTAGGCCCAAATTCTTTTTGAAGACTATAAAGAATTAAAAGCGTGGTTAAAACTCAAACATATCCAGTTGATTCTTGAATTGCTAAAAATGATACAAACTATTTTTATTGAATACGATATAATGTATGTAACATATTAAAAACATGAATATAATATTTTTCTGACCCTAAAAGCTTTTCGTAGTTTATATAATTAATGGACGGTCCCTAACCTCAATTAAACTTAATCCTTTAGCTTCGTGCTTTAGCTACTTTTGAAGTTTTTATATAATTAGATCATAAAATATTTTAATGTCTTACAACTATTATTAGTGCGGTATTTTTAATTAAATCTACAAGAGTTGAAAGAACTCGGTTACAAAAATATCCAGTCTCGTATAAATATTAGTTTAATGAGAATTAGAACGAATGAGAAACCTTTTTGGCCAGATTTAATTTCTATACTTACATTCTAAAACATAGCGAAAAAGTAGAATATGGCATCCATTTTATAAACCTAAGTATGGAAGCGAAAAGCAACAATTTGTACTTTTATGGAATGTCAGCATCAGTTTTCAGATTACATTTTATCATCGCGACACTTGGCGAGAATTCCAAGGAAAAGAATAGAAAAAAATGATTCGAAAAAATTTTAAAAAATGATAAATTGAAAGAAATTAAGGAAAACATTATAAACAAGTTTGAACACGTCTACTCTACACTGTAGCCTGATGTGAAATGCGGACCTCAAACGGGGCTCCCGCCATCCTGCGCGCGCAGAGTGCGTTGGCTTCCGGCTAGAGAAATTCTACCATTGGCTGTAATCTGGCGCGCGATTCAAAATCGAATTGAATGAATTTGATTTTGAATTGCAGCCAACAGAAAAAACGAAAAATTTGTTAGGTCAAAATGAGCTTTCGGATTTATTTTTTCTCCGGCAGAATAATTTTAATTGACCTTGTTAATAAGTACATTATATGATCAATTTTTTGTTATAAAATTCTTTTAAAAAAAGAATATTATAGGTAGATTAAATGAAGATGACTGAATATTTTACAATTTTATATTTACATAAATACGTTTCATTGTGGCAACACTGATGACCGATTTCTTCTGCTCAAGCAGTGTTTATACATACTCTGTATATACGTACATATATGTATGTATATATGTATATTTCTGATAGTTTTTATAATAATAAATTAATCAATTTACTGCTTGAAGTTGAAGAATAGTAATAAAAAATATAATAAGAAAAATTAATTAAAAATTAACTAATTAAGATAAATTTTTGAGTTTAAGGTCATGTATTATTTATTCGATCCCTTATAGCTTTGCTTTATCTTATCGGCTGTCTTTAAAAGGTTGGACAGCAATTACTTGCATATTATACATGGGAATGTATTTATTTCGTCTCTTTCTAATACCTACATCATGTATTTATAATACTTTTATACAACACATTAATTACATAACATTCGACAATCGAGAACACAACAATGGAGCTGTTCACACTAAATACAAAGACCAAGGATTACAAATTTGGTTACGGAAATAACATAACATGTCTGCAGATTTAATTTAAATAGAGTTTATGGAAGTTTAACAGGCCAACAGTTTTTTTAACAGGCGAATACGATCTTGTAATTCCTGTAGTTAGTATGGTGCCTGTTTTCTCATAGCGATTGACGATTATATACTCGCTGACTTAATTTATTTACAAATATTTATACAATTCATAGTCTTTTTACTTCGGAGTGTAGTTATTCTGTAAATATAAAAATTCAAAGAATTAGTTCAATTAAATTGTGAAATTTCATATGTTAAAATACAGCTTAGCTTCTTATGAAGTTTTCGTCATATGAAACTTAATTTCTTACCCATTCTCGAGCCATTAATAAGAGTGTGTTATTTTTTAATGCTGGTCCAATCAATGGATTCATCTGGGCCATGTAGCAACACAACCAACTGGAAATTGAAAATGTCTGTTAGGATAAAATACAATAAAAAAAACTCATTTTTTAGCAGAGATACACAATTGAACTTACAACAACCAACATGTGAAAGCTGTCAGCATCAAGATCACCTGCAGGATTCTGAAATAAGAAAAAATGGTTTAAATATATGAGTTCTTTAAAGTAAAAAAAAATGAAGATGTTATGAAATTAGAAAGTGATCAAAATGATTAACGGATGTTAATAATTGAAAATATTGATTAACTCTATATAATTACTGCAAAGAGAAGTACATTTTAGGACATAAAAAAAGTCCTGCAACTGAAATGATAATGAAACAAAAATGAAATCATTCATGATCTCAATTTAGGTTAGAATAATGTTAGAAAATTTTGGAAAAATGTTCCTAGAAGCTTAAACTGAATTGAAAACATTCTGGAGGATTATTTTTATCTTTTTAACAGGAATTATTCCGTTTTCAGTCGATAGGTTTTTAGAGACATATAAAATCTAAAATTGTGGGATGGGCCTTGAAATTTTTGGAGCAACTTACCCACGATTAGGTCCTTTTGGTACGAAAATAGGTAATGCAATTCCGACCGCACCCCAAAGCAATGTGAAAATTAATACTGGTGCCGCTGCAGCTCCCATTTTTACAAAATATTCTAATTTACTCGGAAAAAGAATGAAATTTACAGAGTACTGACACTTCGATCAACAAAGTAGACGACAGGTCGTCACATGAGTATATATCGTCACGTGGTCAAATTTTCGAAAATGGCCGAAGAGCGGGGATATTTAAATTTCAGCGTTGAATGTTTCTTCTAATTTTGTTTTCTCTCTTATCTAATTTTAAAACTTAAAATAAATGAGCTATTTCAACTTATATTAATTAGATAAGTAATTAATTAATTTATATACATAAATTAAGGATAAAATACAATTATGACATTAATAAAATGGAATTTTCTTGATCTGGAATATTACATAGGTATGAGAACAAGTCAGGGCCGTATGTATGTACCAGTGTTCCCAACTCAGGTAATTAAGTTTGAGCAAAATTAAAAATATAAATAAATATAGTATAATTTGTGAAAAATTCATTCCTTATAATGCTTGCGAACTTTAAAATATCTACTTATTTACAGTGAAGATAAAACTCCAAGTGTGTGCTGAAAAATAAAATTTTAATTATATTAAAATAAATTTGTAACGTCGTTTTTAATTATATAAAATAATATCATAAAAATACATAATGTTAGAGTCTTAAATACGTTTTATTTTCTGAAATTTGAGAGGTCGTACTTTCGCTTATCATATTTTCAAATTCCTTAATGTAATCAAGATGCTTTGGCAAACATTCTGTGCGCGATTTCAGCCAACTTTTAAATTTTAAGAGACCATCAAGAGCCTCTGACGTCGTTACTTTAGGCTTCATAATTTCGATTAGTATATTTTCAAATTCCTTAATGTAATCAAGGTGCTTTGGTGAACATTCTCCGCGCAATTTCAGCCAATTTTTAAACTTCATAATACCATCAAAAGCTTCTGACGACATTATTTGCATCGATTCAGAGTCGTCAAGGATAGTTTGGTAGTTCTCGTTTTCATTTACAGGAACAGGCTCGCATTTAACACTCTCTTCGAAATCTGTAAAATCACAGTCTGATGAGGAATCCCAACCGCAGTCGTTTTCCTTGTGGTCATTTTCAAACCATTTCAGGAGAAAATCTCCTGCTTTCTGTGCAGAATTATAGTGCCGGTTATCAGACAACATTTCGGAAACTTGATCATACATTTCATAAGGAAACTTTGGCAAATCACTTTCGCTTTCATTATCAGGAAAGCTTGTCAAATCAGTAGAGGATTCCTGTTTGATTACAAGTGTACTGACGTCTAGAGGATCTTGACTATCAGCGAGAGCGTTGAGAAGGAATGAATCGCCTAAGAGTCGTTTCCAGGCTTTTTGTAGCGTAGATGATTGTACATCTTCCCAGGCTTGGCTGAGCATACTTAAGCAATCGCGAAGATTAAATCCTTTTAAAAAGTTAATAGCATCTTCTGGTCTCTCACTAAGTAATAGGTGCCTTAGTAAGCTTTTTTTATACAGTCTTTTTGTCGTTTCGATTAATCCTTGTTGCATGGGCTGAATTGACGCCGGAACGTTTGGAGGCAAATATATCACTTCAAAATTTTTGTCTATCGCATTAAGTTCATCCAAACTCGAGTGGGATGAATTATTTTCGAGAAGTAAAACAACCTTTCCAGTTATGCCAGACGCTCTTTGGTATTCTAAAACCCTTGGAATAAACTCTTCCTTGTACCTGGAAAAAATGTATAGCTGTTTAAGAATGTTTCATAGGTACACATAACTTAGTCTTATTTCGAATTATGTATACGTAAGTGTGCAATATAATTTACCATAGCATGAATATATATTTATCCATCCAAGCACTTTTTTGGTGTGTGTAGGTAAGACCAAGACTTTCCAAGTATCTTAAGCGCAGATCTTTTGATTTTCTGCTTATTAAACTGCTCAGACATTCTGGAGTCTTAAATTTGCCAATTGTCAACAAAGGTATTTGATGACTTCCTGTAACATTTGCACAGAATAAAGCTGTCAGGCGTTCTTTACATCCTAAAGCTTCTAATTCTAAATGTAACGATAGACTACACGCCGTCAATTCTCGCCACAAAATTCCGGTTTCATTTGCATTATAAATGTTGTCTATATTCAAACTTTCCGATTCGATTTTTTCCTTAAGAATTGTGGAGAATTCTAAAGTATTTGAAGAGTTAGCGGACGATTTCTCCTCGCTGAGATGAAAACCCTTAATACCGTGGCGTAGCTTGAATCTATTGAGCCAACCTTCGCTTGCCTATAAAAATAAACACATTTTAAACATTTTAAAATTATCTATTGCAGAGAAAATAAAAAGATTTTTATTTTATAATAGAGAAAATAAAAAGATTAAAATTTGAGATTAAGTGAACTTAATCTCAAATCTTTACCATTTTTTTCAAGTATCATATATCCAAATTTGCTTATATGGTAAATTATTGCTTATACTCACTTTAAATGTTTTAGGACCGTTCAGTTTTTTGTTTAATTTAAGAGCTCTCTCTCTCAACATCGGCCCGTTTATTGGTTCTCCTCTTGATTTTTTTTCTTGAAACCATTTCAAAACAGCAGCATCCAAAGCTGTATCTCCACTTGTTTTTGAAGATTTTTTTTTCGCGAATTCATAATTTTGACCCATTTTCATTAGGTATGATTCGCGAGCCAGCACTCGTTTATACGTCCTTTCACAAATACCGTATTTATTTAAAATCAAATTTTTTGAGGCACCTGATTTCACTTCTTTCACCATGTTATATTTATCCTTAAAGGATAAACGTCTAATTTTCTTAAACGGCATTTGTGTACGATCTGTAACAAAATACTCTTGAATCACTGACCGAAGTCAAAGCACTTGCACTTTTTTGCACTTGCAATCGCCAAAACACTTGCACTTAATTGACTGAGTGCAGAATTTTTACTTTACGAAAACAAAAGCATAAAGGTACATTCACACCTCGGTTTTTCCGCCTGCGGAAAATTGCGAAAAATGTTCTTAATGGCGGGAGTTTTTAAATTTGAAAAAGCTTGATAATTAAAAAATTGTATTATGAGATGAACTATCGATAAATGTCGGAATAATTGTTAATTACAATTAACAATTACCTAGTTTTCTCTAAATTACAATTTAGAGAAAACTAGGTTAATTTATAATAAAATTATGTAATTGAGATATCATATGTTGTTTGGACTTACTCCTGAAGAAATTCTCCCATTGGTCAATTTACATACGGCCCACTTTGTAAAGTTTGTAGGGACACTACTACGGGGGAATCACTGGTACATACGGCCCTGACAGGCCCTGAGTTTATCTATATATGTATATAGAAGAGTTTACCGGGGACACCGAGGGAGAATGAAATCAAATGAAACTGGGTAATTATATATTGTAATACTTGTTTTAAAATTAATTTCGAGTATTTTAAATAGTGTTTAAATGTTCTTTAAATATTTATAATTATCGGCCAGGAGTGAATATCGATACAATACGTATAATATGATATTAAAAATCGCATATTGTGGTTCAAAGACATAACCCCTAACTGCTTGTGCTACTTGTGAAGGTTTTTCTCGATTTTCTACGAAAATAAACAGAAAGGATTAATTTAATAAGTTTTTTTAGGTAAACGAAGATAAACAAAATGCGCGAATTGCCGAGAGTGACTCGGTCTTTACGTGCCTTCACAGATTTGGGACGTTCAAAGAAATGTTTACGTCAACAGCCAAATGACATTTTATCAAAGCGACGAGAACAGACGGAAATCCTAAAAAGGTAATTCATCAATAATTTATTAAATGTAAAAAAATGTTCAGGATGTCTAGCGGTTCGGGAAAGCCGAGAATTTAACAAGAAGTTATTGTACCTAACTAATAATTTTCTAAGCTAATTTTATACGCTAAAAACTAGTTCAGAGATTAATTTAAATGAATTCTTTTATTGCAGAGGACCCGGATGGCATGATTTTTTAAATCGTGTACCTGATGATGTTGCATTATTGCTTAATAAAATACATCATTTGACATCAACAATATGTGGTAAATAACATTAGCATTATATTCTGATACTTGTCGATATTTAATTAATCATCCAGATGTTAAACTAACGTTCAAAATGTATTCCAGATGACCAAGCACCAGAAGTTGTGAATGAAATAACAATTTTTGCACTACGATTACTAATTCACGAAAGTGTGGCTAGTCAGAAAAGTTTAAGGATTTTACGCCAAATCTTGGGAACAGTTACATCAAAATTTATCAGCGAAATAATGCAGGTAAAAATCACTTTAATTTGTATTTAATATACTAAATTTTTGTTAATAATAAATTTGATAATAAAAATTTATATTTTACTTACTGCAGTTGATAAGAAAAATTAGAGAAGTCTTGTCTGAAGATGATATAGATTATCTTCTGTGTTCTGAAAACGGGAAAGTTTCGCAAGATGAATCAAAAGTCTTTGGCACAAAAATTCAGTATTGTGAAGCCAAACTCTCGTGGCCAGATACTGAAAAACTGCATGATATGTCAGCCAAAAATAAGAGTGAACATGTGGAAAATTTTACTATGACTTTAAGTAATAACGTAACATCCACGAAAAAAACTGAGGTTTGTATATTTTTCTGTGTACAGTATTAGCAATTTATTTAAAATAGAATAAATTAATTATGAGTGTCGAATAAATTTCAGTTCGATAAGGCAAGGTTTTCAAAAGGAATGAAAAAGTGTTATCAAAAGTATTGCACTGAAATGAGTTATGATGAGTTTGCTACCATGATCACAAACAAATTAAAAACATCCGGATCCTCGCTTCAAAATGAGTTGTTTGATTTGTTGGGTTACGAAAATATAGATTTTATTGAATACGTTATCGAGCATCAAAAAACTATACTGGCTTATTACATGAATCAAAAAGCAGCAAGAAATTTCAGTAAGATTTCTAATGCTCAAGTACATTCACTATAATTTTATAAACCCAGTTTCTGAAACTAACGATAATTCCCTTTTAGACATGGAGCAACCTCAAATAGCTTATCAGGTAATTGTGCAATCGGAGAAAGAAAAGCAGTTAATGAAGCAAGTCCGAAAGGAAGAAAAAAAATTGCAGAAGGTTGCTGGTAAACTGGATGCTTTAAATGACGAAGAAGATACTTTCGATCCCATTGAACTTCGCTTAAAACGCCAGGAGGCCTTAACAGCTATGCGTGCACCAATTTTTCCGCCCCCAAAAAAATACTATGGAAATCAAATTGTACGCGAAAAATTTCCATTTGTTTTTGATTCAAAACTAACTACGAAAAGCTGCGCAGGTACTTGAAAGAGTTTTCGATACTGGATTTAATATTTTTTTGAGTATGAGATATTTATAAGTAAAATTCTCGTTTGCAGGATTTGTCTCAGGATCACAAATAATGCTACCAGAGAACATTAAGAGACAGGATTCTGAATTATGCGAAGAGGTTCATATTCCTGTTCCAATTTTAGAACCACTTAGTGTTGGTAATGATCCTATTTTCGTGTCTTCTTTAGACGAAGTGAGTCTTTTTTAAAAGGATAAGTTCATTAATCAGATATTGCATTTTCTACATGTATTTAAATCTTGTACTTTCAGGTTGGTCAAATGGCGTTTCAAGGTATAAAAACGCTTAACCGTATACAGAGTATAGTTTTCGATGCTGCTTATCACACTAACGAAAACTTGCTAATTTGCGCGCCGACTGGCGCTGGAAAAACAAATATTGCTATGCTCGCAGTCGTCCACCAATTAAAGTTGCATATTGAAAATGGAGTTTTACAGAGAAATTCATTTAAAATAATATACATTGCTCCTATGAAAGCCTTGGCTGCAGAGATGACAGCGAATTTCAAAAAGAGGTGTGTCTTGTATTTTTGAATAGAGTTTATTCAAATTGAATGAAACTACAAAGCTTATGGTTAATTCAAGTAAGTTTAGCAACACAAATTATTATTTTTCAGGCTGGAATGCTTAGGTGTCTCCGTAAAGGAATTAACTGGTGATATGCAACTGACAAAATCCGAAATTATGCAAACACAAATGATTGTAACTACTCCTGAAAAGTGGGATGTTGTGTCAAGAAAAGGTACTGGAGACATTGCACTTACAAGTATCGTAAAATTACTGATTATCGATGAAGTTCATTTACTGCACGGAGATCGTGGTCCTGTCGTAGAAGCAGTTGTCGCCAGAACTTTGAGACAAGTGAGCAATCCACCTTTCTTAAAATTTTATCTTCATTAGATCTTCGTTTCAAATTAGTTATTCAACTTTTTATTTCTCAGGTCGAGTCTTCACAAAGTATGATTAGAATTGTAGGTCTTTCTGCAACATTGCCTAACTATGTGGACGTGGCGCGTTTCTTGAGAGTAAATCCCTACAAAGGTTTATTCTATTTCGATCACCGATTCAGACCAGTGCCACTGAGTCAATCTTTCTTTGGTGTTAAGGCCACTAAACCACTTCAACAAATGGCAGATATGGATATTGTATGCTATAATGAAGTTGTTGATATGGTTCGAAAAGGTCATCAGGTCAGTCTTAATTAAACTTTGAAAATAATATTAAAATTGTTGACGATTGAAAAATTTAATTAATTATCTTAATTAATTTATTCACCCAGGTCATGGTATTCGTTCATGCCCGAAATGCTACAATTCGCACAGCAAATGTCTTAAAGGAAATGGCTTTGCAAAATGGAACTAACGCATTATTTTCTCCAGAGGGAAGTAGATCTAAATTACATCAAAGAACTTTCGGAAAAGCTCACAACAAACATCTCGAGGAACTTTTTTCATATGGATTTTCGGTTCATCATGCCGGCATGTTACGTAGTGACAGGCAAGTACTTTATCTTATATAAATAAAAAATTAGAAAAAATTGGATCCAGCAAAATTTCAGTGAAAATATGTAGTTAAAATGTATCTTTGCTTTATGCTCTGTATAACAGTCTAATTATTCTCTTCTGATTTTAGAAACCTGGTTGAAAGACTTTTTTCTGAGGGAGCAATAAAAGTATTAGTTTGCACTTCTACTTTGGCTTGGGGTGTGAATTTACCAGCTCACGCAGTTATTATTCGCGTAAGTTTTATTACAAGAAAAATTAAGTTTTTCCTTATCTCTTGTTATATTTGAATACTAGTTACTAATTATTAATAATACAACAGGGTACAGAGATATACGACTCAAAGCACGGAACATTTGTGGATTTGGGAATCCTTGATGTTCTACAGATTTTTGGACGAGCTGGAAGACCGCAATTCGATACATCGGGTCATGCAACAATTATAACTTCGTATAGTAAATTGTCCCATTATCTTTCTCTGCTAACTAATCAATTCCCGATTGAAAGTAGTTTCATCAGTCACTTAGCAGACAATTTGAATGCTGAGGTAAAGAATTAATTTAAAATGAAATTTAAACTAAAATACTTTGTGACCTTCGTGTTGATTAGTATTTTTTGTTTGTTTTTATGATCACAGATTTCTTTAGGAACAATTTCCAACATAGAGGAAGCTGTTGAATGGTTAAGCTACACGTACCTTTTTGTCCGAATGAGACTCAATTATCATGAATATGGAATTGACCGAAACACGATTGAGGAAGACCCAAATTTAGAACTGAAACGAAGAGAACTTATAGATTCTTCTGCTAAGGCTCTTGACAAAGCTAAAATGATTCGTTATAATACTCGGACTGGAGATCTCAGTGCTACTGGTACGTAAAAAAGTTTTTAAAATTATGTTAACTTGTAAAATTATATTTACTTAAAAGTAAACTGATGTTTTTAATGTTTTATTAAACTGTTTTCAGATTTGGGTCGTACATCAAGTCACTTTTATCTCAAATATTACACAGTCGAGATGTTTAACGAACTGATGAAACCTGTCATGACCGAAGCTGACATTTTGGGAATGATTTCTCGCTCACATGAATTTGAGCAATTAAAAGTATGTAGAATTTTCCTTACAGTTTATTTTTGAATTACATTTGTTACATTTTGTTACCTTACAGGTGAGAGATGATGAAATGGATGAATTGGATGAACTACAGATGAATTATTGCGAGGTAATTGCTCAAGGAGGAGTTGAAAATATTCATGGAAAAGTGAACGTGTTGATGCAGACTTACTTATCAAGGGGACGCATAAGGTCGTTTTCATTGATTTCTGATCAAGCTTATATAACTCAGGTATATTTTTATTTGCTGTGATAATTATTGTCACAATTATTAAGTTTTAGATTAGATATTTACCTACTTTTAAAATATAAAATTTTAAATTTTACAGAATGCTGTTCGAATATGCAGAGCCTTATTTGAAATTGTCTTGCGAATGACCAATGCAATAATGTCTGGCCGTATTCTTAATATGGCCAAAATGCTTGAATTGCAACAATGGGATCACATGAGTCCTCTGCGTCAGTTTTACTGTTTACCTTCCGACGCGATTGAAAAAATAGAAATCATACCTCTGACAGTCCAGAGGTTAAAACAAATGGATGTTGGAGACATTGGTAACATTTTGCGTAATCATAAAGTAGCTGCACTAGTTAAGAAATGCTGTGAAGAATTTCCTGAAGTGGAAATTGATGCCAATTTACAACCTATTACACGAACTGTTTTAAGAATCCGCTTGAAAATCACTCCACGATTTCGCTGGAATGATAGAGTTCATGGAAAAACCTCAGAAGCTTTTTGGCTGTGGATCGAGGATCCAGACAGTAATGTGATTTATCATTATGAATACTTTGTTGTGACTAGAAAGAGTGTGAGTACTAAAAAAGATTAGTCAATTATATGATTTTTAATAACAGTTTCATATTGACTTTTATCATTAAAAATTTTCCTTTTTTCTGTAGGTTTATACTAATACCGAGCAAGAGTTAGTTATGACTATTCCACTATCGGAACCACTTCCGTCTCAATATTTGGTTAAAATAACAAGTGATCGTTGGCTCGGTTGCGAAACAGTTCACGCCTTGTCTTTCAAAGATCTTATTCTCCCGGAAATTCATCCTCCTCATACAGGTGTGTTAAAATTAAAATACTTTTAGGACATTATAGATAATTCAAACTTTAAAAAATAAGATTTTCTCGTTTACTAATCACTGTATATAAATTTATAGATCTCCTTTGCTTGCAACCACTACCAGTCTCAGCATTAAAGGATTCTCGATTCGAGAAGCTGTATAAATTCTCTCACTTCAATCCTATTCAAACACAAATCTTTCATGCTCTCTATCACACCGATAACAATGTTCTCCTTGGAGCTCCAACAGGATCAGGAAAAACAATTGCAGCCGAAATCGCAATGTTTCGAGTATTCAAACAATTTCCAGATCAAAAGGTAAACGATACTTTGTTGTAATCGATTATTCCAAGCCTTTTATTGAAGAGATTTACTATACAGAAAACTTTAAAATTTTAGGTAGTATACATAGCGCCGTTGAAAGCTTTAGTCAGAGAAAGAATCAAAGACTGGAAAGTCAGATTAGAGCAACAATTAGGAAAAAGCGTTGTTGAATTAACCGGTGACGTATCACCCGATATAAAAAAAATTTCAAATGCAAGCGTCATTGTAACGACACCGGAAAAATGGGACGGAATTAGCAGAAGCTGGCAAACGAGGAATTATGTGCGTAAAGTGGGATTGATCGTCATTGATGAGATTCATCTTCTGGGTGAAGATAGAGGACCTGTGCTTGAGGTGATTGTCTCCCGAACGAATTTCATCGCATCTCACACTTCGCGAACCTTAAGAATTGTGGGTCTCTCAACAGCTTTAGCAAACGCAGTAGATTTAGCCGATTGGCTGGGTATTAACAAGGTACTTATATATTTTTTTAAATATTTATTTATCGCAAACAATCGAGAAAAACTTTTTTTAATCGAGAAAACTTTTTGTCATTTTAGATGGGCCTCTACAATTTCCGGCCATCCGTAAGACCCGTGCCATTGGAAGTTCACATAAGTGGCTTCCCTGGAAAACATTACTGTCCAAGAATGGCAACCATGAATCGACCAACTTTTCAAGCAATCAGACAACATGCTCCCTGCAGCCCTTCTTTAATTTTCGTATCTTCTCGCAGGCAAACACGTTTAACAGCATTGGATTTGATCGCTTATTTGGCAGCGGAAGATAATCCAAAACAATGGCTTCATATGCCAGAAAACGAAATGGATAATATCCTCAATAACGTTAAAGATGCTAACTTGAAGCTGACACTTGCTTTTGGAATTGGACTTCACCACGCAGGTCTTCAAGACAGAGATAGAAATACCTGTGAGGAATTGTTTGTGAACAACAAAATACAAGTTTTGATAACTACAGCGACTTTGGCATGGGGAGTCAATTTTCCTGCGCATTTAGTAGTCATCAAAGGAACAGAGTATTATGATGGAAAAGCAAAACGATACGTGGACATGCCAATCACTGACGTTTTGCAGATGATGGGAAGAGCAGGAAGACCTCAATTTGATGATTCTGGGGTAGCCGTAGTTCTAGTTCACGACATAAAGAAAAACTTTTACAAGAAATTCCTCTACGATCCTTTTCCTGTTGAAAGCAGCTTGCTGGAAGTCTTGCCAGATCACGTGAACGCTGAAATAGTCGCTGGCACTATCAAGAATAAACAAGAATTTTTAGACTACCTCACGTGGACCTATTTCTTCCGAAGACTAATGAAAAATCCGAGGTATTATGATCTAGACGCTTTGGAAACGGAAAATATTAACAAGTTTCTCTCGCAATTAGTGGAGTGCTCTTTGAAAGTACTGATGGATTCCCATTGTGTACTTTTTGATGAGGTAAGTTTTACCGTCTACCTTCGTTGGTTTTACCTTTGGTAAAATTATCGATCTTGGATTCAAGTTGTATAAAAGATAACGAAACTAACGAAACTATATGTGGTTTATTTTATGTAGGAAGAACAAGTTCTAATCCCTCTTCCGATGGGCAGAATAGCTTCGTTTTATTATTTGTCTCATCAAACGACTTTGAAGTTCAGAGAAACGTTAAAAGACAATCTTTCTGTCGAGCAGTATCTAAGAATTATGTGCAATGCCCACGAGTACGATGAACTGCCTGTGAGACACAACGAAGATCTTCTTAATGAGTAAGCTTTTTGCAGCTATGGTGTAATGACTATTTTTTTCAAAATAATTTGTAATTAATTTTTTTTTAACAGAGAGTTAGCAAAGTCGTGTCGGTATTCAGTTGATCGACTTACTTACGATTCTCCAAACACAAAAGCCTTTTTGCTCATGCAAGTACACTTTTCGAGACTTCCTGTGCCTTGTTCGGATTACACTACTGATCTGAAATCTGTACTCGATCAGTCAATCCGAATTCTGCAGGTAAGTCTAATATAAGTCAATTAATTAATTATATTTAAATAATTAATTATTTCTAATCTCTGTTACTCTATTTATTATTAATCTTGTCTACCCTGTTTCTAATTTCAGGCAATGATAGATGTTGTCGCTGAAAACGGTTGGTTAGTTGCAACTCTGAGAATAATTCAATTAATGCAAATGGTCATTCAGGGTCGATGGTTTGATGAACCAGCGGTTCTCACCTTACCACATTTGAATCGGGAACATCTCTTTCTTTTTACGAGTCTTCCAAAATGTCTTCCACAACTTTGCAATGCAATGATTAACAATTACAGTTGGCTGTCGAACGTCTTTTTGAAAGAGTTTACGGAACGTGAAGTTCATGAGGTACAATTTTAATTTGCAAACGTAAAAATAAATTTTTTATTTTTTAAATTAACCAATGTTTTGTTTAAAAAAATCTTTGATGTTAATTTTAGATACACGAGGTCATGATGCAAATGCCCGTAATATGCGTTGAGGTCGCTCTTCAGGGATACGATGAAGAAGGGAATGATAATAAAATGATAAGTCTCCTAACAAACTTTGAGAAGTCCACAGATATTTATGAAAATCGAGACTACACGTTGACCGTGACAATGAATCGAAAAAATAAAACCTCTAATTTGAAAGCTCATTCTCCTTGCTTCCTTAGAGGAAAAGATGAAGGTTGGTTCCTAATCTTGGGTGATATTAGTCAGAGAGAATTGTTGGCTTTAAAGAGAGTTTCAGGAATCAATGGACCGCGACGAAGTAATCAATTGCAATTTACTGCTCCATCGTTTACTCGCCACATGAAACTGACCTTGTACATAATGTCAGACTGCTACATGGGTCTCGATCAACAATACGAATTTAATCTAAATGTAATTCCTGAAAGATAACTGATTTTCTGAGTTATATATATTTTATTTTTCATTAATATAGTCCTATTTATATTCTAATTTTCTAGATGCATGTACAGATTATATTAATTATATTTTGAGTTAAGTAAACATTTATTAATAGTAATCTTGTACAATTCAATAAATGAGTATCAGAATTTATAAAACTTTCATCTCGTTGTCATGTTAGTTTTGTTTATTTTTAGAAAGTAAGTCAAAAAATTCTTAAGTTTATCTGAGATTATGCATATCTCAATGGTGAAAAATAATACATTTCTATAGGTTTTACAAATAAATCATTGCGGTGCTTGAATTGTCATGCAAGACAATATATAATATAACGTAAGTGTTTTAAAACATCAGAACCTTAATATTTATTAATTTCCAACTAGTTTTAAAATTTAACTATTAAAGTAACTTATACTTTTAAAAAAAAGTTGAATCTGTTCGTTATAAAATTCAATACTCCTTTTTCATAAATTTCTTATCACAATTTTTAATGTATCGGACCTGTATCAAAATTTGAGGTAAAAATGAAAATCATGTGCTATTTAATGAGTTCAGTGGTTTGTCTATTTCTTCTAATATTTTATATATGTATGTACTATACATACGATGAAAGTCAGTCTTTCATTTATAAATAGTTGAACATTTTCTTACTATTGTACATTATACATAAGCTCACACGAATATTTTAATAGAATTGAGAAATATCTCTGTCAAATTTCTAATTTTAAAACAAACAGTTAATCAAAATAAACTAAAATTGATATTTCTTTTAAACAAGTAACTTTAATTTTGTAAAAATATAGGTTTATTCGCACGTACCACGTCTATATATAGAGATTTTTTACGTCATAAAATGCAATTTGTATCACTTATTCAAAAGTATCTGAATTAAGTATGGATTCTAAGTATGGTATTGCAAAATACCTTTCATTGAGGTAACCTCTATATCAATAGCAATATTGATAATACAATAAAATTTAAACAATGATTTTCTATAAATTGCAAACTGGTTTTTTAAAATTTTTAATTAAAGCCCTCGGTTGATTAATATTATGATAGAATTAATAGAGCCCCAGTTATCAATATCGGTATTTTTCATCTTGCTTAAGTAATAAGCCATTGTATGATTATTATTATTGGGATCACATTTGTGCAAAACAGGGATTTTACGATATAGATACATTCTAATGCAAACAAATCGTAATATCATTGTTGGACACAAATTGTAATAAGTCTTACAAATTATCTATGATATATCTGCTTATGGCAGAAATAACATGTGAACGACACTATCTTACTCAAGACTTTAGATCCCAATATAAACATTAAGATTGCCTGTAAATTAATGTCAGTGAATGCATTTTTGCCAGTTGTTTTTACCTTTAAATATACTATATCTAATATTTCTGTGAAGCATTAGTCACTCCAAAAGGACGAAAGTCCTTATCACTCAAGCACCAATGAAGCACTGGCGTAACTAACAGAACTATCATTCATATTATTACATTGACTACTTTGAGCATACTTCAAAAATTTCAGGTTCATCCTTTGACCATTAGTGTTACTTTTTACGCTTTGAATAGCCTGCAAAGTAGAATAAAAATGATTATTTTTATATCGTTACGATCTTTTTTCGAGATAATTGAGAAATATATTTGAATAAATTACCTGTAGCAAAACTCCGATAGGATGTCTACCACATATGGTGTTTCCGTATTTTTTAAGGTACTCCGTAAAAGTTGAAGGATTCAGAGTCTCGATTATGTCCATACCCTGCACAAAAGTTTAGATTTTTAATGAGTAATTTCTTGATTTGACTATTTCATCGAATCTTTCATTATTTAAATTTTAATATGATTATTTCCTACTAACCATTTTATCAAGATTTTGAATAGATCTGTGAATCGCTCCACATGATCGATCATAGTATGTATAACGAAATCTTTGTCCCCAGTGGCAGAAATCCGAAGATATGATAAATAAATTTTGTGGATCTGCCATGTAAGGTGCCAATATTCTGCCGTACATAGCCTCTCTTTCGGGACTCAGAGATCCAACCAAAATTGGAATAATAGTGAACGAGTCCTTAAAGCTGTGTGCAAAATAGAAATAATAAAAATTGGGACTTTTTCTTCTCAAAAATTATAAAAGTAATTTCTACGAGAAAATGGAATATTTTTTCATGTGGTGTAAAATGAATTACATACCTTTCCATAACTTTGGCAATAAAAGGTAAATGCATCTCGATACTGTGTTCATCTTCATCAGTACCAATGTCCATCCATTCGAAATGACCCGTTAATTGGAGCTCCTTACAAACTGTTATAACAAAATCATTTTAGTATAATCTGGACAATTGTTAGTAATTCTAGTACATTTTTCAAACGAATTTTTAATTATACACACCTTCTTGATCAATATGCAAATCGTATAAAGGCGTCTGGTAGGTTTTAGCCGCAGAAAGGGCACAACCGGATAATCTCACATGATGAGAAGGTCCTAGGATGAATATCTTGCGACTGGAGAGCAGTGTACGTGTTATTCAATCATTACTTTTAACAAGAAACATGCCAGACATAAAACAATTGTTTAATAAGTTTTAAGGGCGTTGGACCCAAGTGTTAAGCTCAAAATTCTATTCTCCATTTTACTCAACTAAAATTACAGATAAATATTTTTTCGCTCTGTAGCGCTAATCTTTTCTCAAATATAAGACTGCGTGCAGAGCGAAAAAATATTTAGTTTCGATACTTATTGCATAAAACGAAGAATTCAAAATCTAACTTGAAAATTGAATATTTTTATTTTACTTAAAAATATTTGAATTAGATATTTTCTCGCTCTGTACGCATAATTCTAGTTAAAAATGGATTAATTCTACAGAAGGAAATATTTCCAAATTTAATATTCGTTGAGTAAAATGAGGAAATCAACTTTTTAGATTGAAACTTGACTCCAACACGCTTAATAGACTCTTCAAACACTCTAATTCTACTTTACGTTAAAAAAACGATTACTTTGAAGTTTTAAAATAAAATATTAATTTAGATCCTAATATTAAAGATTGACAAATTCTTTTAATAATATAATATTGATAAGATTGTTTACTCACACAACTGCAGGACTAATTTGACGGTACGCAAAACCAGCACAACTTCCACAGTAACTGTATCCTGCATGCCTTAAAATAAAGTTTTTGAAACGAATTATTAATCTACTGACAAAATTATCCGATTATCGGAAATTCTGATAATTTAGGACTTCACAAAAATTACTTACGGTGCAATTATTGCTCTAGCTGGTCCATGAGATAAATCTGCTGCATTTAACCAACCTTCGAGTTGGTTGTTTAGTTCAGAACCTGACGATTAAAAAAAACATATAATTAGAAAGAATATAATGACTAGTTGTGTGTCTAAAATTTATGTGATTTGCAGTTAAATTAGAAAGAATTAAGAATGATTGTATATATTACCAAACATTTTTACAAAAGAAAAACAAAAAGCATTCTAGATTAATTGATAGAGAACAAAGGAATATATTTACTCACCATTTTTCGTGTACCAGCTACCGGAGTGACTTGCTCTTCTCATTAAAGACATCTTTAGAATAATTTGTCCTTCTCTTGATAATAAAATTAACGATATTTCGTTGATAAGTTATATAAATAACTTTGATAAAGAAGTCTATTGTCTTTAACCTTATAAACACAATTACGTGCTCTTTTTATTAAAAGTACACACTATTTTATTCTACTATATTAGTTTAGGTAAAACTATATTTACTACTTTTCAATTAACGAATTATATACACCAGAGTGAGATAATTTGTTTATCTTGTTTATAAATTGTCTTTTGCAGATGAAATCACAAATCTGCAAGACAAGCAACAAGCCACAACAAAGTAAGCTTATAGACAGGTGACGCCATTTAAGGAATAAATTTCCAGGTAAATTCTTGGAAATTTATCAAATTTACCGGTAATATTACCCTTTACATGCAAAGTTGCCTTAATTAATGGCGCGTTTTTCAAATTAAAATAAAAGACCTGATAAAAAATGTAAATACACAATTCTTTGAAATAAATATATAGAAACGTACTTTTTATGGGTTAAATTATAAAAATAACTTTATTTATTTTGTCGGTGTTTATTTAAATGTATTTATAGTAACAATGATTACAATATCGCCACAGTGAAACCATGAGCGAAATGTTCAAAGTATCACAACACTAACATTAAATGCTATCATTCTTACTTAATAATTATAAAAAATAATGTTGAGACTTGTTCGCATAACATCGCATAAGTTTACTCTCGTAACGGATGATAATTAAATATATTACACAAAGTATTTTTTCCTAAATGATCACAAATACATATACAAGAAAAAATAAAATTCCTTTCTATACGTACATGAAGAGAAATATTTAAATGAAAACGTTAAACCTTAAAAATCATCATTTGGCTTTGCTCCTTATGTCGCAGGAAGCTTAAGGGTCAACATACAGACTTGAAAAGCTAATAATTTAAAAAGCCTTATATATTAAAAACGACTAAGTGACATTATATCGGTAATGTCGTGATGTTCAAAAGTATAAAACAATTTTAATACCAATATATTTTACACGCAACCAAGGTGTTGAATTAGAGAAAAACAATTTTGTTCTTCTAAAAACTAAAATGTAAAATAACTTAAGAATAAAGTGGCATTATAAAATCAGCAATTTATATTGTGAAATTTAAATTCACATTATATAGTTGATAGAGATTCTTAGTGACTATCTCCTGTATCTTGATTTTATTAATTGAAGCGCCTTGGCCATTAGAGGTGCCTTGGTCTTTTTACCGATGCTAGAAGTTGTACTTTTTATTCGAGGTATTGGGACAGGGGGACAAATATTGGTAGAACAACTGTTATTAGTAGAACTAGGTTTTTCTTTGCTAGTAATACTAAGTTTTTTCTGTGTTGTAAGAGAAAAATCTCTTGCTGTACCGTATTTCGCTTGTTGACGAAGTACACTTCGAGGCGGTTTCACGTGGGTAATGTTGTCAAATGCAATTGATTTTCTCTTTGACATTTCCAATTTAACGTTTGATTGTTTTATATTACCTGCTAGTTTTTCTAGTTTCTCCTCTCTCTCGTTGTAACATCGCTGTAAAGAAAATAAATCAATTATTATCTTAAATTTAAGTTTTATAAATCCTTAATGTTTCCGAGTAATTTAAAATCTAATTATTTACCTCATACATCTCTCGCCAGGTTTCCATCTCTTCCCTTTTTTTTGTGCGAAATTCCCGGTTAACGTGAAATTCCCACAACTCATTTGTATCTTCGATTAGGTACGGATTATGAGTTTCCAGCATCATTAATTGGGCTGGAGTTGCTCGCTCCAGAACAGGTTTTATTATATAATAAGGTACTCCACCAGTAACTTCAAGAGCGTCGATGTTCTCTATTAATATTCTAATACAAATATCGTACAAAGATGGTACGGTGGAGTTTTTGGAAGTTTTGTTTCCAGAGAAAACCTTTGTTCTGAAATGGATAACATTTTATTAATTATATCAGGTTAATTTCGTTTGAAAAAATAATTAATTGAAAATTTAAATTTAAGTATTAATCAAGCGATAAAAATTGTGATATATACCTTTGATTCTTGGAGTACATAAGATCAGAGAGCGAACTATCTTCCTTAATTTTCCGGTGCACTGGAGTCATAATGCGAGGCAAAGGCCTGTAATTAGGACTAATTTCAGGTAACGTCGCTGATAAGTCAATGCTTAGAGGCTCCAATTTCACATTCGGCGCGAGAAGAAACGTTGGACTCGATTCCAAATCATCATCTTCAGTCTTAATAATGAAATTTGTAGGTTCTTCTTTAATCGCTTTACCTGTGGATGAGCTAGAAGAATTACCACCACGTTTACGTGAAGGTGGCGGTAGCGTGCACATTCCAAGTGCATCGGCAAAGCTAGTACCAGATTGCGAATCGATTCCCACGTCATCTTCGTCCACTTCTCTTTTAACTTTCTTCTTAAGTTTTTGATCTTTGTCTTTGTTCTCACTGCTAGTTCTCGATTTTTCTTCTTTCTTACTTTTCTTATATTTATCTTCTTTATTACTATGTTTAGTAGAATCCTTACTACTGTGTGAACTGTGTGAACTTTTTGACTTAGAACAATGTTTACTAGAACTATGACTTTCTTTTTTTCGTTTGTCATCTTTGATTGAGTCTTTCGCTTTGTGATATTCTTTCTCTGCTTCAGTCTTTGACTTGTGTTTCGAATCATTCTTCTCTTTTTCTTTTTTTCTATCTTTGCTACTTCCTTCTTTTCTAGAAGTAGTTTGATCACATGACTGGCTACTTTTTTTAGGTACAGTTTCGGATTCTGTAGGTGTTACTGATTCTGTTGTTACTTTGGGCGATTCCGATTCAGAGTTTGTTGGTGAGCTTATTAACAATCGCGAACTACCTTCGTCACTTTCGGATGAGGAACATTTATACTTTTTACTATACTCCTTGTCACCTGAACTTTCTTGTTTCCGTTTCCGATGATTATTTACTGTAACGGATTCAGTACTACTAGAAACTTTACTAGAATTTGAGTTGAATGTAGTTTTACCCTTTGAATCATGTCCTCTTTTAGAATCCTGAGGTGAATCTCTTAAACTTTTTGACTTATTATCACTATCGGAATCGTGTTTCGAATTATGTTTTCTACTTTTTGACTCGTGTCTCTGTTCGTTATCTTTTGTCGCGGATTTCGAATATTTATCTTTATGCACATTATGTTTTTCTTTATTTTGACTGTTAGTGTCTTCCGAATTTGAATGACTTTTCGAGGAATGCTTGGATCCGTGACTTGAAGATCCACTTTTACTCTTGTGCTTTTCTTTTGTTTCTTGACTACTATGCCTGGATAGACCATTCTCCGAATTTTCGTCCCGTTTGGTCGATTCTGGTGTTCCGTCGCTGTAACTTTCAGGCGCATCTGGAACACAAGCTTCATCCTCATCTTCTGGATCGGTCGAGTCTTCATTAGCTACCATGGTTTTCCATTTAGCGACAAGTGCCTTTGCCGCATCACCCACACCTCCATCATATTTTCGAAGGGAATTAACTGTGCGCCCGACACCAGTATCACGCAAATGTTGAACTGTTATTGGTAGCACATATAGTTTCGAGATGCAGTACAACATCTGAAAAAAATAAAAATGAGTTTGATATAATATAAAATTTATTCCACTTCAGTGGGAAAATTGCACGGAGTTGTCGAATTTTAGAAATGTTTACGTGTTTAAGAAAAGTTTCAGTACTAAAAGCGTAAACCAAAATTGAAAACTTTGCTCGTAGTAAAAATAAATTTAAACTGGAATAATAGATTAGCGAGTATTTAAGTTTCATAAAAAATGACACACTTGTGATTGCTCAAGCACTCACGTAACTAGTTACACAGCTGATGCTGTTATTTTATGGAAATAATTCTCTAATAATTTAGAAATAATCAGTAAAAAATGATTATTATTCATATCTGATATTTTATATGAAAATTATGAATTTAAAAAACTGTTTAAAGTTTGCTTTCATAAATGAAAGAAATATAAAATAAATACGTGGGATTTCATTTATCAATGGTCCACCTCTAACTATTTTAAAAATTAATAGTAGATAACATATCTAATATAGATTCCACTGTATTTTTACAGTTTTTATATAACTTTTATTAAAAATTATAAATTACAAAAATATAAGTTTTTTTAGAATAAACAACAGAAATTCTAAATCTAATTTTTCTCCGAAATAATTTAAATATACATTTTTTGGAGTTTTTCATACAAAGAGAAAGTGGAACGCGTTTGGTTGTGGGGGAACTTTGATTAGGTACATAAGCATTACAGAATACAGAATGCGAGACAGATGGTGATTTGTCAAACTTCCTGAAATTAATAGACGAAAACTCTAGCAAATTAAAATGTTTTTTTAGTAAGCAAAGTTTGAACCTTTCTTCCGAAACTTATTTAAAATTATTAACAATGTATATTTACCACAAATATATCCCTTATTTTTTAAACTACAAGAATTATTATTAGTATTCTTTAAATTTCATTAAAACGTAAATTAATCAAAATCAATTGCTGTTTTTTTGATAAGGGTAAAATTGTTGTTTATAAGAGAAATTATGCTACATTCTTACTACATTATGATAGTTTTAATGAATCAACTACAGATAGTTTTGGAGCAGGATATAAAACTTGAGCGACTCCAATTTTTCTCACAAAATACTTTTAGAAAATCGAATTTTCTGTCTGGATTCAATCACAAATTGACTCGATTAAAAAGATAATTACAGATAATATATCTGATGAAGTAAGATTGAGAAAGTTTGACAGGAGAATTAACTCTGAAAACATATAAGATTCGATATGGCAACTGTGCGTAACAGATGGCCATTTGTAAGAATTATTTCTGACGTCGAAAAAAATAAGAATTTGGATGAATTAATCCACGTGAATGCAAACAAGATTATATTCGTCCGAACATGGAAATTTGTATTTAATATTAATAATTAAGCGGCAGAAATTCACAATTACATCACTGTGCTCAACATCTTTGAGGTTAGCCTGGCTGATAATTAACAACGTTAAAAACCTGTTATTTTACTTCATTTAAAATTCACAGAAAGATAAATGGTATACATACTCGAACTTCGTCGTCCCAGCATTTTTCTATGCTTCGCTGATAATGGAGAACCTTGTCTATAACCGACATATTGAAAAATATTATTCCTCACACTATACAACACTAACAAACAAGACTTCAAATGCAACTGACTGCCTGATGCAGACTGCAACAGCTGAAAGTCCTGAAAGTCAGAATGCCAGAAACACACAGTCAGAAATAACAGAAATTGAACTCGCTAATCCCTAGAAGTCATAATCGAAGATGGTGTCCTGATGCTGCCAATCCTGCCAATATCAGGGTGGATGTTTAGTGACATTTCTCTCATTCGCTCTCGCAAAACATGACGTCACTCACATGAGTGCGAATGAGAGAATTATCACTAAAAACCCTAAAAAGGGTCACCCTGGTCAATATCCCTATATGATACTCTTGAACTACTGCGCATGCGTTGAGAACGCATCTTGACAAAGATTAATAATATCTAATATAATAAATATAATGCAGCCTATGTAACATCTAATATAATATTATAATATTTTTGATCTTGGCGTCCCCCCTTAGTGCTGCTATAATGTAATAATAATAAGAAATGGAAATTTGGTGAGTAGCAGACGACAAAACTCGCGAAACTGCAAGATTTCTAGCGGGTTTTTCAAAAAAATTTGATAACTAGTGAATATCTTTGATGACTATAATTAATGTTTGTACACATAGACAATACTACCTCTTAAAAGGATGTTCGTGTTTTTGTAATTTTTAAAAATTGCACAGTTGAATTCTAAGAAATACAATTCTAATTATTATTAATCTTAAATCTTCTAATCTTCTTCAAAAGTAAACAGAAGCAATTGAGTAGTAATGGAAAAAAGCATAATAGGTTCATAAAGCAGAAGAAACGTAATTATTTATTTAATTATTCGTGTAAATTCCTAAAATTTAACACAAGAAGTATATACATTATGTAAAATCATCTAGATCATTCTTTATAGAGCACAAATGTAAATGATACTCTTATTTAATAAATTTCACTTTATTAGATGGTGCTGGAAGTCTATATTTAGCAAGTTCTACTTCAGCTTCTGCAAAGGATTCAGTAGTGTAGCAGAAATATTCTGGATTCTTATATTCCTTATCTTTGGATGCACCTGGACCAACGGCTGAAATAGAATTTAGAATTACAAAATAATATTATAAATGAGGAGAGGATTTACTTCCATATGTTTATTATTAATGACTTACGATGATTGGGTATTTTGACACACTTTTCACTTAGACCCTCTACATTTGGATTTATTGCTGGTGCAGCAGGTGCAGAACTTCCGCTTTTGTTTGTTGCGGATGATTGAGAACCGTAAGCACGCAAAAACGTATTTGTTCCCTAAAAGAATTTTTTTATTAAATACACATCTTTTCGATTTTAAAACTATATAATTTCATAATTGTAGCAAAGGATTTCTATGAAATTTCAAAACAAACTCAAATATATCCCTGAATTTTTGTGCATTGATTATCATATATGTACGACATTCTCTGATAAGAATGTGAAAAATTAAACAATAAGTTATAACTGAAAATTCACTTGCCAAAGTATTCAGGTATTTTATTTATAAAAACGATAAATGATTTGAAGGGCATATATTTGGGGTTAGAAATTTACAGATCTCTGTATATTTATGTAAAGCCTGAAAGGAATATTCTCATAGAGAAATGTAAAATAAAAAATAAAGAAGAGCTTACCTGTTGAACAAGGGGTACTCTCAAAATCCGAAGCATCTTCGAAACAATTAAAAAATCACTCTCCCAAAAAAAATCGCAGGTCTTTATCGTCTGCAATTTCCAAACTTATGCGTGAAGAACTGCGCAAGGCTGCAAGCTTGACACCGATCTACAATACATATGTATTAAATTTGACCAAAGAGACTAATTAACACAGTTGCAACAACAATTTATTCTATTTTTAAAAACATAAAGAGTAATTTATTTCATATAAAATTATATATGTGTGGATATTACACACAGCAAATTTAAAATCAATAAGAAATTAAGAATTGTATGCTCCAAAATGTTCAGTGTACATGTGTCAAAGCCTTTATATAACAGCTGATCAGAAATTCTTATAGGTAAATTCTGGACAGCTGGATTTCTAGTAATCTGTTTTTTCGTGATTCGTGGTTCTGTCGTCTGTAGTTCTGTCGGACTGTCGGTCTGTCGGTCGTCGGACCTGACGGTATAAAAAAGTTTTTATAACTATAATTATTTGCATCGGATGTCCAATTGGTAAGTTCCTTAATTAAAAATAGCATCCTTCGAAATGAATTTATGTGTATTTTTAGTATATAGTTTTCCGATTGTCAGACTATTGTAGGAATGAGAAGTTAATTGTGAATTGAGAGGTTATCGTGATATCTGAAATTTTTCGTAATATCCTCAAAACATTTTTGATTTTTATCAAGTCGTTAGGATACTAACATGCTAACATCCTCAGAAGAAACATAAAAATTCAATGACTGTGATTTTGTGAATTATTTAGTTAAAACATCTGAAGATCTGAACATTTTTAAACCCATTGTTGCTTCCCTTAATCCCATAAACGTAATATCTACTAAGAATTGTAAGATACATCATGGCAGCAACATTCTATAATAAATCATTCTAATTATTTTTATATGATTATTGTTTAGATCTTAACTTTCTTTTTTGATTTTTCTTTCAGGTCGCCAAGATGGTAATAGCTCAATATTTCTCGAAAATCAATTACTATGCTAAACCGGAGGGTCATGCTCCTCTGGAAAAAGTTGCAGGATGTGCCAAGTATGGTGTACTAGCTGGATTTATAGTTGGAGTACATGATGTTTTTATGATATCCAAAACAACTACTGTAATGGATACGGTACGTTGTTTTGGATTCTGGATGGTCCCTTTCGCTGGGATGGGAGCTGCATTTGCTTCGACGACCTATGTTGCTACTAATTTGAGGGGCAAAGATGACCCAATAAATTACGTGTGTGGAGGTAAATTAATGCTACTAAAAAAAATCGATCTGAGGAACATATTCTTTCATAAGTCATGAAATTTCAGTAACCTTTTTTATCTAATATATTTTCTACAGCAATTGCAGCCGGAGGCGTACTTCATGCCTGGAATAAATGTGGTTTGACAACACTTTATGCAACGATTATAATGAGCATTTTTGCTGCAGCAAAGAAGGATTCCAAACAAAATGATTGGAACTTCTGGGGAGAAAGGCCTCAACTCCGTAATGCTCACTCAAAATTTATTTCCGAGAAAAACAGACAAAGGAAATACGAAAGAGGGTGGACCAAGGGTTAAAGATCTTTTCCTTTGAAAAGAAATACAAAATAGTTAAAATTTAAATATAAACTAGACTTATGTCTTATATGGAATAAAAATAAGAAAATATGTCTTTACCACTTTTTATTGAGTTCCTTCACAATTTGAACTGACATATATACATTGCATCGCGCAGATAATATTAAAAATTAAAAGTAAGTTGAGTAAATAGATAGAAAAGTTAACAAGTTCGCAATCATGTCAAAGTTTCTCCTTTCGTCACCTGAAAAAAATTAGTACATATTTAGAGTTCAAAATAATGTATACAATTTATTCTTCTGTTACCTAAAGTAATTTTTATGAAATATTATTCTTACACGTGCTTCCAAATATTCTATTCTTCGCTCCAGAGTTGTAAGCTTTTCATTTAGAACAGCCAATCGTGATCTACATGACATATCTGCAACAATTAAAATACAGCTGTTTATGATATTCCTAGAAGTATATGTAAAAGTTTTTTAAATCAATTCTAGAAGATTCTCTGTAAATGATAATTTATTGTTATAAAATAAATTATTCATTTTCATCTTACCAAAAGAATTGAGGAAGTCTGTAATCTTTTTAATACTGCCAGTTATAACTTCAATATATTCTCGGTTTGCCCAGTCTTGTTGGATTTGTTTTTGAATTGCTTCTCGGTGAGTCGAGGCCATTCTGCTATATTTCTTTCTTCTCGATATCAGAACCAGCACTTTTAATCAGGAATACCTTTGCCTATCATAATAAATCATAATAAATATCACAAAGGGGGAAAATACATGTATATTTTGTATATATCACGTATAACTAATTAATATAGCCTATATTAATTATGTATTATTCAACTATAGTTTAAAGAAAATTTCTTTATTTACAAACAAAAAAGCGTGGATAATTTCTTTTGTTTATACCTGCAAAATTTGTTCTTCGAATTATAACAATTAACTTTCGCTGACAATAAGTTATAAGCTTCTAAAGCTGTCAAAAACTAATATATCAAAATAATATTAATAACATTTATTTGTTATTTATTTTTGGGTTTATTATTACCAAACCTTTCTAAGCAAAAAGTAAAACCACAGATTATAGACGTCATAGAAAACTCAAATTTCTTTTTGTTCCTTCAATTTCAATAAAGCCTCTTTCACATCTCACAAGCACGCTTGCTTTGCGAATTGTGAAAGGACCATAAATTAGCCATTTTGGATCATGTCCACAAAAGAAGCAATGCTGCCACTTTTAAAATCAGATTCAAATTTTGTTTTACTTACTCTAAAAGTCCACTTATGATTATAAATTATTTGATAATTGTTATGAATGTTTTCGTGAAGAATATTAACAATAAGCTAAAATTGTTTCAGATGACTATTAATTAGCTGAAGTGCACTTTAATTAGTACAAAAACAAATTTCGCGCTTCTTTTTAACAATCGGCGTACAGCGCCATTGTGACTCGAGTTCGAGTGTCCAAACTTCATAACTTCACACTTAGCGGCGTAAAACAGAGGCAGGCGCAAGGCATCGCCCTAGAATTGTGGTGCAGTGTTTCTCGTTGTCTTTTTCACATATAAATTACGGCGCGTATCTTCTCGAAGATAGAAAAACGCGTCATCGTTTACATTAGTTTCGGAGCGGAATTCTTTGTGCAGGTTGCAAAAATCTGCCTTCGTAAATTCTCCAATACAGCCGGGCTTGTTGTGACACATTAGCCGCTTTTAGCTTAGATTCGACTTATGAAGTGTACATTATTCCATGAACTCATGGCGGTGCAGTGACCAACTGAACAGCGTGGCAGGAAGCGATAATCTGTGAAACAGGATAGAGAAAACTGAGACTGGATTTTAAGTTGAGGACCTGATACGTTGCTGCAAAAAGTGAGGGTTCGACGTGCGGGAAAGGTAAGAAGTTACGAACATATAGTTATTTGTCTGCGAAGTTTTGCCAAAAAAAAATGACTTAAAAACAAACAAAAAAATCTCCACCCCCGCGTGGGACTTTCGACGGAATGTCGAGGACCCCCAGCACCGGAAATTAATGCTCCCGCGCGTTTCTCACATTTTAAACTACTGAAAAAAATTTACTCCCCCGACAGACGCCTCCTAATGTTACCTAATTCGGTTAATTGCAAGACCGGCGCCGATTTCGTTGAATCACATTTACGAGCCACGTTCAAAGTTCAAGTTTTTGTAAATTATTTAAATAAGTTGTATTTTCAGTTAATTTTTAGGTATTTTTTAGGAAGCTTCATGCTGATGAAGTTTCTCTTTTTTGGTTTCTTGCGCTTGGTCGAGACTCATCAATGACTCATGAGAGTCATCAGGGCAGGAAATAACTCCCCGAAGAAAGGAAAACCGATAGCCTCTGGCCGATCAAATTATAGTTTCAATTTCTAAGTCTATTCACTGCAATGCCCCTATGTTTTACTATTGCCCTTATATTCCTACTAATTTATTTGATAAAACTAGTGTTTAAACCATCAAACGAAAAACTTTTATGCTAATATTGTATATTTAATTCCTACTGTACACTTCCGTTTTTAAGTGTTTACTGTGTGTTACTTTACAGTCAAATTGATAAGGAATTAATGTTTGGAGCATCGAGCTAAAAATCTAAAATGATTTTAAAATGTGATTTTAAAATTTGGAGCAAAAGAGCCGAAGGCTGAAGTTTAAAGTGTTTAAAATAGAACAACTCTAAATTAAACTATAAATTATATAGTTTTAATTTTAATTTGAAAACATTCAGACTTCAATTGAATAATTTCTAAATCGAGTTCAATATTAAATGATTGCAAATTGAAACCACTGCGGGTAGAAATGTCAAGAGTTCTTTTAGAAGCTTTACTTTTGATGCTTAGAAGTGCTTTAGCGTCGTAAATTTGTAGAGTGGATGAATTTCAAATTGGATTTCGCTGGAGATTCTGATTTATTGGTTTATTCAATTTGGGTCCTCCAGTCTCCTCTCTTCAATCAGATGTTGGTACTTTTCCCTTGTTTTATGTTTCTAGATTCTCTGCTTCTTTCATTTGAAATCATATTAATTATGTGCAAGGTCAGTAAGACTAGCGTCTTCCTTGTCGACTCCAATAGTCCAAATGCACTATGCAGAGGACAAATCGGAAGTTCATTCACAATGAGCTTTCACCTTCACTGCACGTACTACCTCATAGATGGAGCTCAGACTATTTCGTCAGCGACAGATACTGTCGCCAAATTTTTCATCGACTCTACTTTCAGGAGAAAGTGATAAAGTCAACTCAAGGCTGGACACGTGTTTCGGATGTGAAAGATGGATTTGGAATGCGTCTCCTGGACCGAATTGAATTTATTTACTTTAAACTGCTTTTTGGACCATAATACCCTAGCTGAACCATCTAATTGAAAGATTCTGGCTTATGAGAAATTTTTATATTAAAAATTCTTTCTCGTTGTCATAAAAATTATGAATAGAAGTTGCTAATGCTTTTCGACTCAAGAAAGCGTTTCAATAAACCAGCTCTTTACTTATCTTTGAAATTTGGAGTCCTTTCAACTTCATGAACTTCTTTAATCACAAGGTTTTGAAATTTTGCTTTTCAATTTATACCTGAGCCTTATTTGTTTTTATTGGATTAAAAACAGAATTCTCTTATTATAAATGGTTCTGGCTTTTTTGGCAAGTTCAAAATATTGTTCGTATTTCCCTGAGGAAATAAAACAACGTCACAACCATAAATTACTTCTTCAAGTTGCACAAAACGCTCATAGCTTTCAGAATTTGGCAAGAAGCCAAACTTTACCGATTCAAGGTAATAACGTCACGCATCCAGGTTTCTTAACAATAATTTAAATTAGCCTGTCCCCATTTTTTAAATATCCCTTTTCTCGCACCTAAAAGCTGCTAAATTTCAAGGTAAAAAGAAAACGAGACTTGGTTTGAAAATTTTTAATTAATGTGAAAATCATAAATGAATCTTAAATGAATTTTAAATATTGAAACAGGTAATAAAGATATCATAGAGTCAAGGAGAGATATTGTGTTTAAAGCTTTATTCTCTTTTTGTGTGACTTGTGCCTTTTCATCCGGAAGTGACAAACTCACAAAGACAATTCGAACAATTTGGTATACTGTCCACGTCGTAGGTTTTAGAGGACTTAGGTCGAAGTGACTTTATCTTTCGTTCACAGCGTTCTTGTTCACGAGCGGGTTCCTTTGCGATAAAAAATGACCTACTCTCCCGATCCATTCCAGAATTGTGGAAGAAGATTTTCCGCCAATTACAAGTAACGTGCTCTGCACGTAACTTATTTGCTGAACAAGATCCATTGTTGAAGAGTCTCGTTTTTCAAATTGGAAAAAAAGATTCACTTTCTTTTTCTCTTTTTAAATCCTTGTTCATAAATTACATCATACTAATTTTTTGTTGATTCAATAAAGCATTGATAATAAGTTTTCAACGAATTTTCGAATAGATAGCGAAATAAAAATGTGTAATTATTTTCGTATCAATACATATTTATATGGGAGATAAAAGTGACTTCTGGTGCAACGTTTCTTATGAATCATGTGGATGTGAGTTCTCCGGTTCAAAAATAGATTTTTGTTACTCCAACATACAAGCTTGGAAGTCAGGGTCTTTACTTTTTTTTCCCCCTTTTGTACATCTCAATCCAGCTATCTTACTCTCTTCATTGAGCCATTCTCGACCATTTTCTTTCTCACTCTTGCCATTTCCGATTATCTGCAGGAGGCCCGTTAATTTTACTCAATTTACCGTAATTGCTCGTTCGCTTGTGACAATTCGATTTGTCACTTTCACTTAATAAATTTCTACAGCGAAAGCAATAAAGTACTGAACGATTAACCCTACAGCCTCATCGCTTATCGACTCTATTTTCCTAAAGACCATAAAAGTTATTGGAAAATCGGAAAAAGCGCTTTTGTTTTAATCTAATCTTTATTAACTAAAATTAAATATGAAAAAGCGGGCAACTCTCGCACATTTAAATCAAATAGGATGATTTTCACTCGGAATTCATGCCAACTGACAACGTAAAAGAAAATTCCATTCACATTAATGAATTGCTTTTGTCTCCAAAAGAATATTTAAAATTAACCAGCATTGAGTGGAAACTGGGTCAACTTTAATACGCCCCAAATCTCGGCTTTCCTCCTTTCATATTGAAAATTTTTCATTTTAGACTCATTATGCAGACCTCAGGATAGGTTTGAATATATTTTTTTAAATCTCACGATAGTTTAATAGGTTTATCGATTCTAAAGAAGTTAAAATTGAATATGGTTTAGTTACTTCGTGTAAAATTGAATTATCTCATATCAAACATTTCTCCGTTTACTTTGAAATTGTTTTCTTTTAAAAAGATGATAAAAAGTGTCTCGGCTAGGATTTGAGAAAGGCTGTGGTCAGTTTCAGGTTTATCGATTCTAGAAGAGTCTGGTCGTAAGTTAATCGTGTCTGATACTGAAACTTGAGGTTTTTCAATTCGATACTACGATTTGTTCGTTGAAAACCGTTTAGCAAAAGAATCACGTTCTCAATCTTAGAGCTAATTCCTTCAAGCATTGCAATTTGATAGGATTTCAAACTTCCTTGCTTCCAATTTAGAAGGAATTTAAAGTTTCCATAGAATTTAAATCTGAAAACACTCGTGAGGTAAAAGTATTTATATTATTTTTAAAAATCGAATTATGAAGTTCACTAATTGGATACTAATTCAGTAATAAAGTTTTCAGGAACAATGTGACGAAAAAGGAAGTGGAAGCATTGAAGATCGATTTTAAATAATTAGCAAACTAATAGCCGCAGCGTATCGAGCAACGAACGTAGACGACATTGTTGGAGAAAATTTGCGCAATAAATAGTCTGGAATTGCGATAAAAGCTGTCGACAGAAGCGAGTATAATAAAATTCCCTGAATTTGCTACCGAGAGTTCGCTGAGTAAATTTTGCCAAGAATTACCCGGCTTTTTGCAAGAAAAGGCATGGAAATTAAAAGGATAACGAGAAGTCTCTTGAACTCGTCTCGAGGATAGAACCGGGGAAAGAGTCAGAAAGAGAGACTTCTCACGGTGTTAGGAGTAAAAGAGGAAGGTAAATGTTCGACAATGAGACGTCGGTTCATCCAGGGGTCCCTAGGACCCCATAACGTGCCACGAGGTTCACGAACCATGACTCACTCAGAGTCACGCAACTATTTTAACGCGTGTGAGCCCTTTAATGTTCAATTTTTTAAGATATTCAAGCAATGTGCTCAAGCACCTGGTTTTAATATTTTTAAATATATACTTCTGTATATTCACATCAGAGAAACGCGAATCTTCATTTTAAGGAAATTCATTTGGCCGAATGACAATTTATCAAAATTTTCCCCTTAAATTCTGTTTGACCTATTTAGCATTTTTTTCAAATTAATATTTGCTGTAATTTTTAGTTTTTTGTTATCGTAGTTCATATTTTTTAATTTTACGAATTACCTCATGCTCTAATTTTTATTGTTCCGGATAGCCATCTGTCATAATCCCCAATTGGCCGAATCGGCGTAACTGAAATTCCATTTTACTGAAACAAAATACGGCCTGGAAAGTGGAACTAAATTTAAATTATGAATTCTGATTGGTGTAATTTAAAATTTGATTATCTTATGTCGGATATTGTTTCCGTAAAATGAAAATTCGGATAAAAGAATAATATGATAAATGACGATTTGGAAAAATAAAAATTGATACAAGAAATAGTTCAGAAAACTGTTGTTTGAAACCATAAAAATTAGGGCAAATATTAATTCGAAGGAATGACGATTAGGTCAAACAGACATTCGGAAAAATATAAATTAGGGTAACTTGTTATTCGGTCAAATGATTTTCGGTAAGTTGAAGATTTTTAAGGCTTTTGATGGATATTGCTTCCAATATTTTAGAAATTCTCCGTTAATTCTTTGAAAATAGTATTTTTCAATTAGAGGACTCTACCCTGAGAAATGTTGCGAGTTCTTCAGCGTTTAACGACCTTTCCCGGCGTTTTTAAAAGTCCTTGCACTTATTGCGCAATGACCTGCATGAACATGTACTTGGAGTGGAGTATAAAAGATAACGGTCTTTACACTTTGCTTGTGCAGCTTGATTCTTGATGCAGTTAAAGTAATTTGACCGATAAGTGATAAAGGCGGTGCGCCAAGAGACACGTTTCGTAAATCAATATCCTGCAAAAAGTAGCACAGTCCTTGTTCCCACATTTTTAGATTAGTTACTCGATAGAAATATACTGTGAGCACTGAAAGCAACAAAATTAAACAAGAAACAGTGAGTGTCCCATAAATTGACGTGGGAAATTCGAGAGATGAAAAATCTGCAAATCTAGACTGAATAGAAACTCATCTCTGAACGATAAAATCTCTGGGCTGAAATTCCTTTAAAAAAGTTAATACACAATTGGAAAATTAAATCTTTTTTAGTTTTGTGCTATTCTATCTGCAAAAGTATTGTTAATTCGAATTTCCAGACGTCCATCAGAACAGTTATTTGAAACCTTGGAGGATTATATTCACAGTAGATTCCAGACAGTATTAAAGCACATTCCATAGTTCATACACGCTACAATTTTCACACATTACGTCACGAAAATTGTACTGCAGGAAGCAGACTTTAACCGTTTGAAATAATAATAATAATTATTATTAGTATTATTATTATTATTATTATTATTATTATTATTATGCTACTCTGACTATATTATATTTTTTTCTTTCTAAAGTGAGTCCTGAAAGTTGAGCTTTATTTGAAAGCCTTGACTCTACTCTGGAGGTAGACTTGTTACCTTCCCTTTTAAAATTCTCTTCTGCTGACATAACGACTTATTATCTAGTAAAAATGCATTTCACTTTAACGAAGTCAGGCATTAAACGAGATTGGGCTACTTTTTTACTCGGCATGCTTCAAGTGATCATGAATTTTTTTCGCTCTAGGCCACTGGCTTTGTAATCGTCCTATTATGCATAAAAGAATCAGCCGCCATTGTTGTCAAAGTGAGAAAATGAGCTTCTTGGAATTTCACGCTGAGTTTTCTTTCTACTTCTATTATATTCAATCAGCAGTGCTAGAGACATCAGGAAACCTGATTCCCAAGAATGATTATTCTCCCTCCTTTTTCCCCCTTCTGAACTTATTATTATCACAGACATCAAGTAGATCCAAGTTCATGATCTATTTCTTTCCTCTCAATTAAACAATTGTCACTGATAGAGTCCCTTCACTTCAGACAAGGGGACTTGTTATTCTTTAACAAATTTACTTCTCTCTAGACAAACGATTGTCATCGTCTGACTCTTCTGATAGTCTCTTTGCGAGGGTTGGATTCCTCGCCTTTCCCTCACGTTAATGTGTCTCAAAATAAACCTAGATTTTCATTTACTGATTCGAGCTTTCAGACCTTATTCAAACTTTACGGTCAATTTTTCTGAAGCTTTCTTTTGTTATTTATCAACTTTCTTCAGATTTCGAAACCAGATTTTGCAGAACTTTATAATTTTTTAAAAATTATTTTTAATCATTTGAAACTTCTTTAATTAGTTTTAAATCCTTTAAAAAAACTTTATAATCGTCTGGGAGCCCTCGTAGTTCCTTAAAATCTTTTTAAATCTTTTGAAATTGTTTAAAATATATTTAAATCTCCTAAAATATCTCAAAGTGTGTTTAGATTTGTTGAGCTTCTTTGAAGTCCTTTGAAATTCCATAAAATCAAATAAAATTCCTTAAATTTGTGAATCTGAATTCTTTCTGCTCGTTTTATAGAAAATTGCATGCAATTTGAGTTGAATGTAATTGAAAGTCAGACCCCAAAGTGACTGGAGTTTTATGGATAATCTTATCCTCATTTTAAGTACCCTAGACGAGGGTGAGATCGAGCATCCCTCGATGGTCAGATCCATCCCTTAAGTGAGAGATTAACGACTGTAAATGTGGACATTATGCTGTCTTGAATCTTGATCACCCCCTAGTGAATTCGTGATGTTGTACAATCACTCAAGTGATGGGTGGAGACCATGCAAAGGGAAAAACTGTTTTAGCCCTTGTATCTAAGAACATGAAGTACTTTTCCACTTTATCTCTCGTGCTTAATGGCTTGAAGCACACGCTGTTTGCACATACTTTACTATGTAGTACTTCTCTGAAACTTAATATTTACCGTCTTCGCCTCCACTTAAAGCTACTGGCAGCACTATCGATACTTACGTTACTATCTTTATGTTTGATAAATACATTATCGCTCTAATTATAGTTTAAAGTACTCTGTGAAATTGCGCATTACGAGTTTCATCGCAAAAGCAATGAAAATATCGTCGAGAGAATTAAGTTTGCTTTGGACCCAAATTCTAACTTGAAAATTCTGTGTACTTGATTTCTACAACAGTTGTTAGAATTAGATATTTTTCGATATATCGATACTATTTTTTTAAATAGAATTGTGGCGACACAGCGAGAAAATTATTTAGTTTAATAATTTTAGTGTAAATTTGGAAGGAAAAATTCTAGATCCAGCCTCAAATTCTTTCATTTAATTTGATAGAAAAAAAATCGAAATTGTACATTTTTTCGATTTTATTTAGGACAGGGAATTTTTTTTATTTTATCAAAAAATCGACTTTTTTCTACTTTATTATTTTCTTTTATTCACATTTTCTTTATTTCTTTTCAGAAATCACAAAGAAAAATTTATAAATTGATTGGAGGAAAAAAAATTGACCGGGAAAAAACCAATGATTATTTTAAAAAAAAAGAAAAGAGAAAAGTTGCTAGAGATCGGAATTTCAACTCAATGAGAGAAATTTTTTTTATTGCAATTTTTTGCTCTATTGTGTTAGAGGAAGTTTAGAATAAAAGTCGTAAATTAATTATGAATATCTTCCTTTTAGGAAAATTGAAAAAAAAAATTTGAAAAACTTGACCAGGTTCGATTTTCTGATAATATAATCTACGTTTATATTTTTAAATAATGTTTTTGCTTTACTTTTTACGAGTTATGCAATTTTTCCGAGCAGGAAATAAAAGAAATTGTGTGTTTGAGATTTCTGTTCAAACAGACACTAACAATCTGGAAAGTGGACCATCAGAGTGGATGTTGAGTCTTGTGAATTGAAAACATTAGCAGAACGAGGAAAAGACAATATTTACTTCTGCTACTTTGCGTGTAATTCCCGTCTTCAGTGGCCTGCACAGAATCTCTCACAATCAGTCATGATTTAGTATCAAATTATCGAATAAATACTTATTTGACTTCTTTATTATCACACTGAACCGGAAAACCTTTTCCTATTTATTAATTGTGAATAATTGATCTCAAAAGCAAAACTCACACCAACTTTGTATTATTCTTTTTAAAGTAATCTTATTTTCAAATATTCAATCCAAAACATCCTATAATTATAATTCCAGATAATTAAACTTAAAACTGCTTTGTTTGCCCGATTATTGGTATTGTAATTCCACCGATTTGTCTCATTTCGCAATTATATTTTGCAATTATGCACATACATGACTCATGTAAATCACGATTGTGCGTCGCGTGCAAAAATGAGGTGAAAACGCGCAAGTCCTGCGAAATATACCTTAGAGCTCTAATTGACTGATTTGTTTGCTCGTAAATCAAGCTTAATATGACTGCATTTCACCTTGGAAAAGTTCAAAGATAAAGTATTTTATGTAGAGAAAAAAACAATTTTTTTTTAATACATATTCCACATAATTCTTTGAACTGTTGGTTGCAGATTAGTGTTCAGAATATTTTCATTTATAAGAAAATTTAATGTTGCTTTCCATTACTTAATTAAAAATTCAGAAAAGAATTTGTTTGAGTTATTTGCAGTGGATGAATGAGATTGCAAATGATGGGAAAAGGCGGCGGCAAGTTGAATATTTTCTCGGTCAAGCATTTTTTTTCAGAGTTGTAGAAATTGTAGGTTGAGTACGCTGAAGTACTGCGTGTATGCGAAAGCATTAAAAGCACCCGTTAATGGTTGTATTTTTGAAAAGTATGAGGAACGAGCTCATCATAATGCGCCCTCTTGAAAGAGGAGCGGCGCACAAGGGATTCTTTGTGGGACAAAGTTAGCACCTTGATTCCGAATCCTTAGAAACCAGTTACTATAACTGTATATTTTATATCTGATATGTAGTTCACATCTATCTATATCTATATATATATACACCTTGGTATTATAAAGATTTGTATATTATCTGGTACTAGATTTCTTTTACTTTCACAATTCTTTGTTTCAGGTTTTGGCGGTAGCTTTGACAAGAATGTGAAAACAAATACTTCTCGGAGAGGAAACTTTCATATTCTATTTTGGTCTGCCCGTTTTATTTTTGCCCGAGTGTGAAAAATGTGCGATTAGTCAAAACAGCTTCAGCCCACACATTTTACAGGAAGTGGACGTAACTTGAAGTGTTCAATAACTAGGCTATTACTCCTAACAGAGAATCAGAGACAATTGCATAAGATGATTATCATCCCAGGCATTTCAGTCACTATTACATTTGCATACGCATTCCTAGCCTCGATTGTTGCACTGCATAATTGACAAATACCATTATTGTCTGGAATTATTGCTGCAAGATCTGGAACACCTGGAAAAATGGTCTTGAATGAAGAATCTGTCGACAAATTGATGTAGAATAAAAAATGTGGGAGAGACCTAGTTTTTTGGTTTGCTCTAAAATTGGAAAGCAACCTTGAATAGTCTCCATCTGTAATCTATATAGTCTTCATTTGGAATTCTGAACTGCTATTCAGTTCAGAAGTTGCTATTTTGGTAGAGTCTTTGAAGTTCAGACAGATCTGTTCACCTTCCATTATCGATTTTGTCAAGTAAGATGTGAATAAGCTGGTAGACGGGGCCATTAAGATATTACGAATTCAATAATAATTATCAGCTAAGTTTCGACGATAGGGAAGCAATTTGATGAGACTGTTCCAACTTTCTTGTACAACTTCTCTGATCGAAGATTCTGAACTTAAAAGCATTTCTACAGGCTGCAACCCTTTTGGAAAATTGTTCCTTGTTAAATTAGAAGCTTTTGTTTCCAATTTCTTGTTTTCATTGAACTGATTCTCAATGCTCTAGGGAAATGAGGTTGAAAATAGCTCATTTAATTATCTTTGAAAACACGTGTCTTCTCGTATCGATCCTAAACAGATTCTAAAAATCGACTAACTGTAGGCTTGTTGCAAGGCAGTCACCTGTCTCGCAAAAGCTCCTCGTGGTTCCAGAACAAGTAGGTCACATCACGTTCTGCAATTCCTATCTGAGCGCTTAAGGCTGATTTGTAACATGGGCCAAAGTTGAAAGCCCGCAGGAAACTGGACTAGCATATCAGAAATCAGACAATTGAGCATTGAAATACTGTTGGAGGATTCTCATATATAGGTTTCAATTCATCATTATCTAACTGTACAGTCATCTTCAGCTTTGATCTCAATATCTGCAATATGTGCGTGCCTTTGTCAATAATTAATGCTTATCTTATCTTTAAGAATCTTATGCTAAAATATCTTAATCTTGGATTATTTGATTTTAGCTTCAAAACAAATTCTGTCAATTCAAATAAACGAAATATTATTTCCCAATTCTATTTTATTCAGAAATTTTAGTCTAACTAAAAATAACAATAGGCAATAAATAAAACATTCTGGACGTTTAAATGAACGAATTTTTGTGTTGATTGTTTTTTAAACAAGACAAAGTTGAAAATATTTATTTATTTGCATTGGAAATAATTCTGTGTGAAAGAAACTTTTAATATTTATTGTTATTGTTATAGGTGAAACAGTATTTATGGATAAAATAGAATTGGGAAAAGATATTTCGTTTATTTGAGAATATAAAATGAAAAATTTTAAGATGTTTTAAAGAGTTCCAATGGATTTTAACAGATTTCAATATATTTAAAAAGATTTCAACTTGTTTTAAGAAACAACTTCGGAAAATTAAAAATAAATCTGCTGGTAACAAATGAACAGAGGATATCATGACATCATTGGCAATATGATTGCAGTAGATATAAAAAAGTATTACCGCATACAAGCATCATTCGAATTTTAATATTTAATATTGATAAATCCCTCTGTTTGCTATTGAGTGCTGGACTTTGTCAGAAACTCTGTCACTATTATACTGGTTACCAGATACGGAAATAACAACTCGAACGAGTCATTGAAAATGTTAAACATTACACCATATCCGTCCAAATCACTATCAGCTATCTAGCCAGGATACAATTCTTAACCGAGGCATGTTTTATCACATTGCAAAAAATTGTTCTTTCCCTGAACAGAAACGCTGAAAGGTTCATTAACAGAAATGAAACAAATCTCATGTGCAATATTACAAAATATACGTTATCTAGAACTTGAAATACAAAATTAAACCAAGCTAATTACTCTGAAGCATGTAAATTAAATACTTAAGAGAAAATTCCATTTGGTATTCACTTTTCCTGCCTTAAGCAGTATTACTCTCGGTGACTTCCTTTTCCTTCAAATCTTTTTACCAGGTCAAGATTTACTTTTTAATTAAACAAATATATAGAAAGAGAAATGCGAATCAGAAGTTACACAACTTTACATTTAGTCCAGTAAAACTAAGTAAGAAAGTTTTTTAAAAGTTTGTAATTTTTCAAGTTACTAAGCGGATTGATATCATGTCATTATCGTTAATAAATATTTTAAACTCACGGATCGTTTTTGCAAATATTGATTATAATTTTTAATTATAATCAGAATTAAGACTTTTCCGAATGATCAATTTAAATTTAAAAAGAAACTTTAAAATTCTGTCAAATCCCTAGTGATTCCTTAAAATCACTTGAATTCATAGAAATCCTATAAAATTTCTTGAAAATCCTTAAATTCTTCTTAATTTTTTTGAAAACCTTTCGACTTCTTTAAAATTCTTCAGAATTTCTCGAAATTTGCTATTATCGATTTAAATCTCTTAAAATCATTTAAATTATAAAAAATTCTTTAAAATTTTGAATTTTTTTTAATCTCTTGTAATTCCTTTAATTTCATTCATACATTTTAAAATAATTTTTAAATAACTTGCCTGATATTGTTTAAAATCAATGTGAATGCCTTGAAATCTTTTGAAACACTTAAAATTCTTTTGAAGTTTTTTAAAACTACTTGCAATCTCTTAGAATCCTTTAGATTTTTTCAAATCCGTTAAAATCGTTTAAAAATTTCTTTACATTTATTCAATTTTTCTACAATTTTTTAAAAACCCTTTAAATTCTTTAAGATCTCTTGATATTTTCTAAAATCACCTAAAATTGCTTGAAATCCTTTAAAGTCTCTTCGAAATTTCTTCAAATTCTTTAAAATCCCTTCAATCTTTATAAATCCGTTTAAATCGCTTGCAATTCTTTAAAATCATAAAAATGTGTTGAAATTTTATGAAATCTCTTGAAAATTTCAAAACTTCTTAGAATTTTTGAAAAATTCTTTAAAATTACTTTAAATTACTTAAAGTACCTTGAAATCTTACAAAAATCCTTAAACTCTTTTAAAACGTACTTCTCACCTATATTTCTATTTAAAAAATTAACTTTTCACCTTTTTTCAGACAGACTGATATTAATTTATTTTTTACGCAGATCTGCTTTTGTTCCCACAAATTTTTCAGTGTTCACATTTTCCTGATCGAAAATATCAATACTTCATCCTGATTCTTCTTAAAATTGAGAAATAGAAAAAAAGACAAAACGAAACTATTGAAAATTGTCAAGAATGCGTCTAGGAATGCAGTTACTCTCGAATCTTGGGATGTCTACACATTCCTTTGCAATTTGTCTCGAGGAGTATAAAAATCGTACAGGTATAGAGAGAAAGAGGTGAAAGGTTGCAACGATTCAAGTGCACCTAGGGTTGGAATAAGGAAGACAGAGGGAAACATTTTACATTTCCATTTACATAACTTGAATATATGTCCGCACTGCGCAAGGTGCGTATACTGAGTACGCATCTATCGTACAAGAAAGCACCTTGTGAATATTATGCTACGGTATTATCGCCCTTAGATCGCGGCAAATTCCCAGCAGCAAATTGTAAAGCGTGAGATTTCAGTGTGAGGGTCGTCCTACGTTATCAGGTCTCCCGACGTCTGCTCTTGCCACATCAGTTTTCAGCTCGTCAGAAGGATGCTTTGCCTTCGTCTTCCTCGCGCGAACATCAATATTATTCGAGACGAAGGCAGATTGCGTGGGTGGCAGAGCGAGAGGAAACCAGAGAATTTCACTTAACTTTGGCTTGCCAACTTGTTTTTTCAATCATTGGTTTATTCTAGTCCAGCTCCAAAATGTATATTACTTCATTGCTAGGAACACGAACTTTTTTGCGAATGTCTAGACTGAATACGAATTTTTTCACAGGAAATTAGGCGATATCTATTTTTGCGATTTGTAAAAAGTTCTGATCTAAAAATTCGATTTCTTCATTTTACTCTACAAATATTAAATTTGGAATTTTTTTCCTTTGTAGAATTAATCAATTTTAAACTAGAATTATGCATACAGAGCGAGAAACTACCTAATTCAAAAATTTTTTAAGAAAAAATCAAAATATTGAATTTTAAAGTCAGATTTTGAATTCTTTGTTTCATGCAAAAAGTATCGAAATTAAATATTTTCTCGCTCTGTATGCAGTTTTATATTTAAAAAAAGATTAGTGCTACACAGCGAAAAAATGTTTATTTATAATTTTCATTGAGTAAAATGGAGAATTGAATTTGGAGCTTAACAGTCTCATCAGGACACTCGATATTTGATTAAAAAATTATTATTCTATAATATAATTTATATAATATATTTTATATAATACATATTTATATAATATATTTGATTAATTATTATACTATAATATATTTCTCAGGTGCAAGAGGGAATATTCAGTAGCTAGGGGTCAAATCGCCGAGGGGCTCAATCATAGGACCAACGCATCGAAGATTCTGGATCGAAGACAAAATTAAATCTAATTTCACCGCGGAGTAACTTAATATTGAGCAAAGCGTGGTAAAAAGCTCCAAACTCCAACGTACATACACAAGTTGTCTGCTTGAGCTATGGTTCGGTTCGGTCATGCATCACAGGGTGATAAAACTTTATCGCTCGTTCCTGGAGAATATACTGACCTGGTGACACATACGAAATTCTCTCTGCCATTAAAATGCTCTATTTCTAGGCATAAAATCGCACTTGGTTACAAACAGCTATAATTTCTAAAAATTAAACTCTCTTTTCGAAAAGAAGTTTTAAATTGGAAAAGATTATTATTTGTTTAATGACTGAACAGCATGAAAGTTGTCGATAAAATATAAAGCTGAACTTTTCAACGTTTGAGGTTCAGTGAAAAAACAGGAGACAATTCTCCATCCTTGAATTTCCAACTAATTAGTTGGAAACGATTTTAGGAAACACTGGACACTGAAACTTTTAATGAAACAAAGCAATTGAAGCTTTGAAGTGATTACAGTCACATTCAACTAGAAGCAACCATTGCTAGTTTCTACATTTTCAATTTAGGTGATGGATTTAATCAATGCTAAACCAGTCTATAGAATATCTAAAACAGAGAAATTCTAGAATTTAAAGCAGATTTGATGATCACTGTTACTGGAGTTTATTTTCCCAACAGAAGACATCAGTGTCACTTTAGTAAATTTTTCCTAGTATAACTACGCTCGTAAAAGAGGCCTGCATTATTCCTATTGATTAAATGCGCACCTGCTATTCCAGTTTGCCATGAAACTGGAAGCGTTTTCATGTGCGCATATAAAATTAATGAATCTTCAAATTAGATTATGGACCAGAAATTTAATACTGACCGTACTGAACATCTATTTGCAGAGCTTGAATCAGAGGCTTATTTAGATTATAATATAGGTATATCTGCTAGTTTAAATTTATTCAGAAATCAGCTTGTTTGCGTATTTCAATGTTCAGGAAATTCGCAATTAATTTCTTGCAAAAGAGAGTGAATTTCTGGTTTCAATTACGCGAAAAATTCATTTTTAATTGTCGTCAGTTCATTTTATTTTGGAGATCATTTCTCCAATACTTCCTTTATGTTTGATATCAATCTGAAACCTCAATCTTCTGTAATATACAAGAAAGTTTTATCATTACAACTGCTAGTATTCAAATCGATATCATTGCAGCAAAGAAGATAGAGGCACGCGACATCCCGAAATTGCACGATCTTCTACCGCAGTAGCCTCTGAACTATGCAAAATATGCAACATTTTCAAGAACTTGTAAAAGCGCATAAACGTAAAAATCTCGAGGGAAAGAAACTTCAGATTCCTTTTATTAAAAAACTTTACGTTGCATGTTCGTAATGAAATTTTTTTATCCCCTTTTTTTCGTTTACTTATGACAAACGAGATTTTTTGTTAAAATGACGTCAGTGCTCATTACATGTTCGTGGCTTCTTTTCCTTTTAATTAAAATAAGGTTCCACTCTTCCATTGATGAATTTCTCCCGTTAGAGTTTATATAGATTTCGCTGAATTATTTTTATGAGAGCTGGTGACTCTAAAAGTCAGACGCTTTGAGATATGGCTGTTTTTCATACGTATTAAGATAACAGTTCGATGTGAATTTATTGACCTGTAAATGATATATGTTGCAAAAACTATTACAGGTCAATGAATCGCATCAATCCTTTCGTACGTGTCTTTCAGGTATCTTTATTTATTTTATTTACCCCATTTCAAATTCACTATTACTCAAATTCTAAGGGAGGAGAAACTCCTGGAATAATGACGAGAATATTTAAATTAAATAATTTGACCAAGCCCAATTTTTTTTACCACGCCCTGAGATTCTCCCACTTTTCGCAATTTCTCGAAATTTAATGAACGAAAATGAAAGATTGTATTTTAAAAATGTGACATAGCAAGAAATACGTATGTGTGCCTTCTAGTAATTATTTTAAGGGTGTTGGAGCCAAGTTCTCATCTAAAAATGTTGAAGTCTGATTTTGAATTTTTCGTTTTATGCAAAAATATTTATTTATAATTTTCGTTGTGTTAATTGGAAAATGGGATTTTGAGCTTAGCACTAAGGTCCAACCTCTTTAAATAAGAAGAAGGAAAGTAGAGAATATTTTGAAATTTAAAATACGTCTGTTTATTATTCCTCACGCTTCCATAGACTGTAGGGAAATTCAAAGTAGAGTTCTCCTCTTATTAATTAATAGCACAACATTCTAAAGAGAACTGAAAAAAATAGCTATCGTAATAGTTATACAATTTTTCCCAGAGTGATTTTTATTGTCAAAGAAATACTTTTCTCGATATTTTTCTCTTTTGTCATCGAAATTTTCCATTACTTTTGGCCTCGTAACTTTATACTCGCATAAACTTTATCCACTCAAATATACTCGACTGTATATACATATAGAGAATATAACTTCATTGTTGGATTCACCAACACTTGTGAAACATCTTGAACTTGTGGGAATACTGTAACATTCTGGGCATTCAATATTGCATAATACTTGACAAATGTAGAAAAGTTTAGACGAGTTAAGGTATTCTTGTTTGTTTAATTAATTTTAAACTTATCCACTTCCTGAAATGCTTTATTACACGATTTTAACCAATTATTCGTTTTTCTGTTGCAGGTGAGTTTCTCTGGATGTTCTTAATTATTTTCGTCGGGTAGGTGGAGAATTTGACTTTTGATATTTCACCACTTATACGAGGAGCCATTATGTTAATTTATTCAGAAGTCTGATCAAAATGCAGAATACCCAGAATCGCTTAGTAGATTTACTCCAATTATAACTTCGAATAAGCCTCAGAAGAGTAATTATGTTGTTGCTGTGTCTGTAACAAATGAAGATACAATTATTACTCTCAGACTTGACCGTGACCTCGAGGTATTTATTGTAGAAGTTCCTATTAATATCATCTTCATTAATTTTAATTACATTAACCCTTTGTAGCTTCCATTCCAAATTGTTGCTAATTAAATTAAATGGAGTTTATCTCGTCTTCCGGACTTAATACAGTCAACTCTGAATTAACGCACTTTTCAACCCACGTTCTTTGCGTACAAATTAGTAAGATGGAAATACTGTCGGATGTCTTCGGGACTCTTCAGGAACCTTCGGACCTCTTTGGACCTCTTTGGACCTTTTTGGACCTCCTCGGGCCTCTTCGAGTCTGCTGTAACTAAAAAAGGCCTATAGTGGAGGGTGTACAGTAACCCAGAGTGTTCAGTGCGATTTTTTCAACTTTAGTTGACTTCTAAAATAGAAAGATATTTAAATATACTCCAGGAATGGTATAATTTCTAAATCACTGTAAAAATATGCTGAGAGAAATATTTTTGAAGAGATTGGCATTATCGAAAAAAAAAGAAAATGATAAATGAAAATAAATTTGCAGATGAAAGGATGAACTCCATTTGAGCATAAATAGTGATACGCTGATCTCAGAAAGATGCGTATAGTGAATGGACGAAATAGAGCAGCCGTTTGCAAACTTGTCTATTTTCCTTTATCCACAAAACAGCTCGAGTCAGCTCAATATACTTCCGCATACAATGTACCACGTACAACACACAAGGCACCTGAATGTATATATGTAGATATAAAACTGCGGATGTACGTTTTAGCGTACGAGACAAGCTTCAGTAATACGCAAACTGGAGAAAGGAACTGAATAGAGAAGAATACTCTTCGTTTTTATCCACTCACCTACGTGTGCTCGTTAGTTCGTCCCACTTGTTCGATGAGATCTAAGGACGACAGCAATGATTAGAAAACATTTCTTATGCAAGAAAACTTCGATGTCACATATCTAATTTGCATCGAAACGCCTCTTTAATCGATTCTGTTTGCTTATAATTATCCAGCAATATCCTCTGTTCAGCTCATCATTTTGCTTTCGAACATCAAGCTAAATAATGTCCCTGAATATTCATCGATCAGAGAGGGAATTATTGAGATTATTGAGATTATTTCGCATTAACCGAAAATCTGCTATTTACTTTTTAAGTCAGTATAATGAGAATATGGATAGAATTTGCATTAAAGGTGTTGGATCCAAGTTAGGGCCTCGAAATTTGATTTCTGAATTTTACTTGAACATTTTAGAAAAATATTCAGTTTTATATAAAGTGAAATAAATAATATAATAATATATATAATAATAATGTAATAAAGTGAAAGGAAATGATATCTTAAGAATTTTAAGGATTTGAAGGGTGTGTGGCAATTACCATATAAAGAATTTATGAGATTTGAAGGGATTTTAAATATTGTAGAGGAATTTTAAGGAATTTAAAGATGTTTCTGGGAATTTCCAGAGATTTCATTTTATTGGTTTCCAGTAATTTTATGAGATTTTGAATTTTCTTTTGAAATTCTAAAATATCAAGATATTTTAAAAATATTTTATAGAATTTTAAAGGATTATATGATATTTTAAGAGATTTTTAGGAATTTAAAAAAATTTTGAAGTTTTTTTGAGTAATTTAAAAGATTGCAAATCATTTCGACGAATTTAAAAAGAATTATTGAAACTTTAAAGGATTTAATAGAATATTAACAAATTAGAAAGAATTTTATTGAATTATAAGACGTTTCTAAGAATTTCAAGGAATTTTAAGAGATTACCAAGGTTTTCGTGAATTTTAGAGATTTCTAGGAATTTGTAGTTATCAAATGTGATTTTAAAGTTTGTCGTGGAGTTTTAAAAGATTTAAAGAGATTTTTAAAAGATATATTCACATTTTAAATATTTTTCCGTCTGAATAGTCCTCCACACCTTTGAAAGATCCTTTGAAATATTTATTTGAATATCAGAAATATTATTATTCGATAATATCTAATTATAATATTTGTTATATAAAACGAAGAGATAATTTTGAGGACAGCATGTTGCTCCAACATCCTTAAGCTCATTCAATATTGTATCCTAAGTCTCAATAGCATCTTATGAAGTAATAAACTTGGCGCACAATGTAGTTATATGCATCATTATATTAGTTATGTGTAGACTACGTCATCACTTTCCAGGTTTTATTATGCAGTCTTGACTCTAATTTTATTTCTTATGGTATCTCGTCGTTGTCATTGTATTCATAGTCTCCTCAAAATTACCCCTGCCTTCATTAAAAGAACAAATTGCACTCATTACTGCAAGTAGTGAATCTCTCATCGTGGTCGCTCTGAGTATACCGTAATCTGGGAAATTCGATTTATCCTCAACCACTGAGAAACGACGTTTACGTTCATCGTAATTTATTGACGCAATGAAACTCCTTGTAGTACATTCAAAGTGCTACAATTACGAACAGTAGTTTATGTTAGTATTAATTTCCGAGCCTTTAACCAAATCGACTCTCGTTTTCGAATCCAAGATTAAACGTTTGACACTTTGCAAGGATCATTATTTTTTATTGAATTGAGAGCAATAAAATCCCATTCTTCATTTTACTCAACGAAAATTATAGATAAATATTTTATCGATCTGTAGCGCTAATCTTTTTTCAAATATAAAACTGCGTACAGAGCGAAAAAATATTTAGTTTCGATACTTTTTGCATAAAACGAGGAATTCAAAATCTGACTTCAAAATTCAATATTTTTATTTTACTTAGAAAATATTTGAATTAGATATTTTATCGCTCTGTACGCATAGTTCTAGTTAAAAATTGATTAATTCTGCAGAAGGAAATAATTCCAAATTTAATATTTGTTCAGTAAAATGAAGAAATCGAATTTTTAGATTAGAACTTGGCTTCAACTCCCTTGAGTGGCTTTTCATTTGTTTTTGTTGAGCTCCAAGGGTTTATGAAGAATGTAATAAAGCTTGAAGTAATAAAGTTTGGAACTTGGAACAGTGCATGCAAGAGTAAAGCAGATAAGGACATAAGTTGAAGGAAAAGGTACATTGGTGAAGGCGAGTCCACATTGTGATACCTAGCCGCACCTTCTCAGACACGGTACTTTTACGGCCACTCGTTGTCAACTTGCTTGCCTTTTAAAGGTTCTTGAGATTAGTCTTTGGAATCGTTGAACTGAGAATCAAGAACTAAGAAACCGTACGTCCGAATCATCATGACGATTGGAATTAACTTCCGTCGCGACGACTCCTCTCTTCCTCTCGCACTCAACTTCATTTAATATTCCAATCGCGATAGGTTTCGTGAATACGCCGGATATTACTTCGTGTTTAAAAAGTATTGGTCCTAGCTATGCAGGATGATTCATAATCTTTAGCAGCCAAGAAACGTCTTTGTAGTAGTTCATGGTTTATTAACTTTTTATTTTAAGGGCGGGGGACCAAGTTTTATATTTTCGAGGAATTGAAAATATATTTTTAATCAAAAATATTGTCCTTTTGTCCTCGGTGTTTCAAGATTAAAGAGATTTTAAGATTTTAAGGATCCTAAAAAAATTAAAAAAAGAGCGTTACGTATGGCAAATTAAGACTCACCTTGTAGTAGACTACTGGTTGTTTTTCACACTTGTAGCAAAAACTAAATAATAAACATAGTTGTCGTTGATTCCTCTGACGGAGAATGAGAACGAGGTCGTCAGTTGGAATTGCATGTGGTGTATGTTTTAGAAGTAGAATTTGTAATAAAATCTAGAAAAATTAAGTAGTAATCATTAGTGACATTTATCTATTTGCACGAGTAATAAACAGGAATTATCCTTTTTACTTTTCGAATTAATGAATGTAACATACTTTTTCGATGGCTATTGATAATCATTTATTTATGTCGGTGTGCTCTCTCTACACACCATATAGAGCCATGGTGGAAAGAAAAGTGAAACGCACCTCGACCAATCGGAAACGTTCTATAATAAAGTCAAGTTCTGCGATAGCGAGGTGTGGAATGCATCAAGATTAATTCGAGATTACTTTGTTGCAACGTTTCACCACGTGCTTTCTGATACACTTAGGAATGTTGATCCGTATGATTAAACTGTTTATGGTAACGATCTGTTATATTTTATAATTAGAGCATATTTATCTAATTGATCTTACAATTTTATTTTATTTTCTTTTACTCAATCTGGTTATAGTAAATCGTTTATTATTTTCCAACTATGGAAGCAAACAACTATGGGCTACCAGAACTTCAATCAAAACTTCTGGAACTTTTTCGGAAAATTTCTTTGAAATTGTTGGATTTTGAAAATTGTGTAACTTTTGAGTTTTCAAGTTGTTTGGAATTGAACCAACTGGGGAGCAAATTTGTTGAAAAGCAGATTTCTTCATTCAATTTTTGGAATCTGCAACTTTTCAATCGCGAATCTGTCTTACGTAAAATTGCAGAGAATTCATAAGTGCACTTGACTCCCCCCTTCCTCTTTAGTATTACGAGCCACTGTGACACACTTTTGCACAATAGAACAGTCCGAACAACTCCGAGTACCATGCCATTCTTCGCTTCATTCACGACAAACCAGAATGAAAGTGATCACGATCGACACTTCTTCGATCTGGCAAATTCTTTCACGATAAGAAACAAATTTCACATTCAAGAGAATACGAGAACTAAACGTTTCGTTCTAGAAAATGATTAAAAGTCTATTCCATAAAATACAATCATTTTTTGTTACTAGGACATTAATTTTGTCATATTAGCAAGAAAATCTAACTATTGCTTAATTATTTCTTGACGCTTATCTATTGTTACTGAATAAATATAAGCGACCAATAAAAATTTGTTTAAATTTCGAAAATGTAAACTGAGAGTTTTCAAATTGCAAAGTAAAATTTTATAAAGGGTGTACTAGTTTAAAAATCGAAAGAAATGTTAAATCTAGTTAGGACCTCATTATTTCCTCATTAGTGCCTAAAGTAGGGCGTTATCTAGCATGTCCCAATTTTAGTAAAGGCTTTCAAAGCATAGAATCCTGAAAAAGCATTATTTCAATTTTCTGTCGAGATTCTTGAATTATGGAATTGTGCCAGATGAACAGCTTAAAGATTAAAGCTGGAATCACAGTCGAACAAGTTAATTTGCGATCGACAGCAGAAAGTCAAACTTATCCTTTCATCTCGCTTTTCTAAATCTTTGAATATAGTAATACAATGGACGCTTTTTAAAGCCCGCTTAGCGGGCTTTGAAATCTGCTAAGCAGGATATAATACTGCTTCCTGTGCGAGTACACAGATGTTCCGTTAACATTTTCTTCATAACAGTTATAACTTCTAACGTAAACACACAATTACTAAAGAAACCTTCCTAAAGTTGAAGACTTTCACAAGAGAGATAATAAAGTTATGTAATACACGAAAAATATTGTATAAATAATGTTTTAATACAATCTTATTGTTGTAAAGTTGCACCTTTGAATTGCAAACACTTTTAGAGAAATTTGAAGAATTAAAGAGGAGTTAAAATATTTTAAAATTAAGTGCCGGCCAAAAGTTCATTATTTCCAAACTTATTGCTATTTTTTGCAATATCATCGAAAAAGAGGTGTATTCAAACTTTTGGCCTGTACTGTATCCATATATTTGTTCAAGTAAATTTTTAACTATAATTTTCAGTCCTGAATCATAAAAGTGAAATTAATCTGAAATGAAATTGTTATCAGAGCTACAATTATGAAATTGGATCATATTTCTCCTATTGCTTTGGCTTTCTATATTCTTTTCTGTAAAATAGCTTTGCCTATCCAATCTAATCCAATTCGATTCAATATCTGTTCCATTTCACAATACCCATTTCTATCAGGCAGATCACATCCGATTCAATTAAGAGTTTCCGTACTTATGGTGCCTCTCTAGATCTTGGGTGTTTGAAATCAGATTTTTTAGATAATTATCTTTTTTTTAGATAATTATTTGTTTAAAAAACCTTTTCTCTTGCTTTTTAATTAAAGCTTTAACTCTTGATTTCAGTATCAATTTTCACGAGAGGAACTTACTTTGCAGGCAAGTAATCGTCGATTAGATGGTCCTTAGAGGGTATAAAGTAATACTTCTCAGAGAGAATATAGGATGTGGGTCATCAAGGGCGATTAACTCTTCTGAGGACGCCATAATCCTACCTCGTTAACAGAGGATCAAGCAGCAGAAAAAAATGGTGGACGTCTCGGTTATTTCACCCAAATCTCTCAACTTCCTATCATAGTAACTACTGCACTCTTCAGTATTGAATTGACCCTCTTCTAAAAAGAACAATTCAAGTACAATCCATTCGAAACCATTTTTGCTTTAAGAATTTTGTTCTCTTAAGACTCTGTATCTTTAAAAACCTTTAAAAATAAAGTATGAAAAAAGGATAGATAAATTCCTTCTAGAACGAGAACGTAACTGTTTTAAAAGAACAAAAAGATTTAAATTTAGTGAAAAGCTTTTACTAAAGTCTGGAAACATTTAAGGTATAAAAAACCTTTCTTTATTTTTATTTTTTTTAAATAGCCTTTTTATCAAGTAGAATTTTATTGACAATTTTTTTAAAACATCTTTAATCTATTTTTTAATTTGATTTGGAGCAAAATTTTGAGGATTTATATTTATTGAATATTGCTCCCATAAAATCGACCTCTTTTGGTAGATGAGGACGTTACTAAAAAGGGAAAAAGAGGGGTTCAGACGAGAAACAAGGGACGAAGGTTTGATGTGGATGTGACCGAGTCCAATCAAGTGTATCGAGACTCGTTCGAGCAGATAACATATTTACAGCTCAAAGTGGACATTCAATGTGTCTAGAAGCTTCTCTGAGATCCCTAGATACGAAACACATCTTCATATGTGTTTATCATCAAAAATAGAAATGAAAAAAGAAACTTGTCAATCTTTCAAAACGAGCAATTGAACTCAACTTTCATGAGATTCATTTTAGGAAGGATAAAATAGAGAAGATAAGAGGAAAGTAAAACCAAAGAAGGAAATAGGCCAGTAAATCAGAGAAGAAAGTAACAAATTTCAAAAAAGAAGAGTAGAAATGCAATTTTTTATTCTAACTTCATTTTTCTGGTTTCAAGGTGTTCATTTTACTTGATAAATATTATAATTAATTATTTTTTCGGTCTGTATAACTGATCATTTTGTAAATAGAATTAAGGATGCAGAGCGAAAAAATTTGTTATTTTAATACTTTCTCAGTAAAATGAAGAAATTGAGTTTTGAAGTTTGATTTTGAATTCCTCGGTTTAGGGAAAAAGCATTAAAAGTAAACAATTTTTTGCTCTATAGACACACTTATCTTTCTAACAGAAATACGTATACAGAGCGAAAATAAATTTAGTTTTAATATTTGATGATTAAAATGAGGAAATCAAATTTTGAAGTTAAACTTGGTTCCAACACCCTTAATAGGCTAAAACTTTATAATAAAAAATATAAGTTTCAAAAGTCTGGTGTTTCAAATTTCGAAAATAGAGTTAAAAATAAATTAAAAATGAAGTCATCACTAATGTTGAAGTTAATCCACATAATGCTCTTTACATTTGGAAATGGATCATTATCGTAGCCTGCGTGTGATGTTGAAAAACCCGAGCCATTTGCTTTCATTACTTTTTCCAGAGAAATTACTAATCATTTCTCGTAAAAGTTGTCCTAATTCCCAGATAATTAATTAGTTATATTCACTGGCAGAACCAGAATCTGGTTTTATGTGAATTATAAATTCAATGAAGTTGAAACGGCAAGTTGGAAATATGCATTGAAAAATTTGGATGTGTACTTTGTAAACAGCTACTTGAGCTGAAGTATTAAAAAGTAACTTTCCCAGCAACCACTGCAGTGAAGTTGGCCTAATTAAGTTTTGCCCAAGTGGAGAAGGTTCAACGTCTTGCACGCCAGGGATCTTTGTGCCCACAAGGGTTAATCGATGAACGGTCAGAAGCTGAATTAATTTAAAATTGCTGCCGGTAAAGCTCTTCAGTTAAAACGACTGATAAAACAGATGACCTTTATCAGTCTGAGACCGGTTAACCCGCAATCAATGTCGTTTTTATAATTGTTCGTGTATTCAGGAGTTCAGGATTAAAAGAGTCTACAGCTATAATCTGTATGACTGGTCTCTTTATTTCAAATGATTACTCATCGGCCGATTCGTGTTTCAACGAAGCATTGCGAATTTACTCTCAGGCGGTAGTTATTTAATTTCCCAGTTAACAATTAATTGACTCATTCTTTACTCCTCCTCCAGTAAAGAATGAGAATTCTACTTTTATTCTGCGTTGGAACCAAATTCTAATCTACAAAGTTGATTTCTTCATTTTACTCGATAAATATTATAATTATATATTTTTTAGTCTGTATAAATGATCATTTTGTAAATAGAATTAAGGGTACAGAGGGAAAAGTTGTTTAATTTTAATAATTGTTGAGTAAGAATTTGAATTCAATACCCTTAAATCGAAATTAAATGTTTGAGGAGATAATTTATGCTAATTCGTTGTAAATATTTTTAAATTAGTTGAAAATCTTGAAACTCTTCTGAATTCATTTAAAATTCCTTAAAAATTCTTTAAAATCAGTTGGCAGCTCTGATAATATGATTTTCAAAATTAAATTTTTGTTCTAATTAATTTTTCGTCTATAATTTCTAATAATGTTGGAGTACTTGTAACAAATGATGTTTTTTTTCCAGATCTATCTCGCTGAAAGCGAAGAAGGACAAGACGTGGCGGATTCGGTGACCCCTCGGCTGTGACACGAAGCAGATAGATAGGGCGAGAGATGCGTGAATATAAGATAGTGGTGTTGGGCAGCGGAGGTGTCGGTAAATCTGCCCTCACTGTCCAATTCGTACAAGGGATTTTTGTCGAAAAATATGACCCAACCATAGAAGACAGTTACCGTAAGCAAGTAGAGGTGGATGGACAGCAATGTATGTTGGAAATTCTAGACACCGCCGGCACGGTAAGTCCTTATTTCATCTTGATTTACAACCCTTGCTTCGATTACAATCTTCGCAAAATCTTGAGCTCATTCTCCTTTTGAGGTGAGGTATGCTTTCCATCAATCGACTTTTTATATTTTCTTAGATAGATATCTGAGATTCATGAAAATTTGAAATTAAAAACGAAGTGGAAGGTTGAAGAATAATTTTTTGGTCTAGAGAATTCAAGCTGTTCAAGTTATAATATAATCAAAGTTTTCATTTTACAGAGTTGCTAAGGAAAAAGAACTCAAAAGTCAGAGGGTTTCAAATACTTTGCTATTTGAGGGTCTTGGAGTCAACTTCAAAACCTATTTTTAATACTTTTTTTTTTTTATAAAATAAAGAGATAGAATTTTGAGATTAAGACGTGAGTCCAGCGCCTTTAAAAACGACGCATGTTTTGAAAGAGCAAAGTAGACGAGTTTTATAATTAGAAAAAATTAAGAAACGTAATTTGGAAGACTTCCAATTTAAAAACGGGTCAGGAAATTTTTAATGAGAAAAGTGGAAATTTTGAAACCGAAATTCTGTATCAACTCTGTAATATGTTTTGTTTATTATTTTCCGAGTAATGTATTTCATTTATTTCATATTATTATGGTTTGCAGGAACAATTCACAGCCATGAGGGATCTTTATATGAAAAATGGTCAAGGTTTTGTGCTGGTGTATTCGATAACGGCGCAATCAACGTTTAATGACCTCCAAGACCTAAGGGAGCAAATCCTGCGGGTAAAAGACACAGATGACGTACCAATGGTATTGGTAGGAAACAAATGTGATTTGGAAGACGAAAGGGTAGTGGGCAAAGACCAGGGCGTCAACCTTGCCCGACAATTCAATTGCGCCTTCATGGAGACCTCTGCCAAAGCCAAAATTAATGTTAACGATGTAAGTATATCACGACAAATACATCCTAATAAATTCAGATCACGTCCCAACTTATTTAACAAAGCTTCATCATATCATGTTAATAAAGAATATTTGAAAGATTTATCAGACCTTAATCGAATTTTAAGACTGGAGTCATTTAACATTTGGAGATGATTTTAAATTTAACGATATTTTATGATTAGAAATTAATTTAGACATTGTCTGCACTTCCAGTAGACGATTCACGTTAATATCGTGTGAATGACATATCCAATTGAAACGTTTTACTAAATAATTGCCGCTAATTGGTGTTAACATGAGCGATAAGAGACATAATTGAAAAGTAAAGTTTTTGTAAGCGTATATTTTTAGTATTGACTACATGAAGATGTACAACGAGCAACGGATGGTTTTGATCCCGAAGCTACGGAAGAATCTATTTTTAACATGTTTATCTAATTGAAGGACAGCTGTACTCACTGTTTTCGGAGCCGTTTTATTCCTTATCTAATATTCCTAAACCGGTGTTTCATTCTTTCTAAAAATGCATTTATCAGAGTTTTAATACTTTATAGTCCACTACTTTCCTAAATTCTGATATCTGTCTAAAAATTTGAATTATTGAAGGCTTTGAATTTTAAATTATTTCATTTTGAATAGTTGGAATTGTGCAATTATATTTAAACTTGCAAGAGAGCAATCGATGTGTACTGCGAATTGCAGTTATCTCCCCCTCGTGGAATTGCCAGCATATTTTAATTATTAAAGATAAATTATTTAGTAAATGTATGGAATACTTAGTCTGTACTACTTACACCTTAATTTTCGATTGAAAGACGTAACCGATTTTATTTCTAATGAATGCATATGTTCTTTGTTGCAGATCTTTTATGACCTGGTGCGGCAAATCAACAAAAAATCACCGGAGAAGAAAATAAAGCAGAAAAAGAAATCGGTGTGCCTACTCCTGTAAAGTAGTTCTCTCGCGTAATAATCTGAAGAAGATACCAGTGGTTGGTGAGGGGAAAGGCAACCCGGATGAAACTAGTGAAAAAAGGAGGGGGCTGATAACAAATTAAATGAATAACAATGATAGGGAAAGAAAGAAAGCGTATGATGGCTGTAAAGCGAGATAGACGACTATGAGAGAATAATAACGAATGGGGTGGAATTATTGTATATACGTTGGTCCCGGGGTGGTTCATGAGCATGCGCAGAGAATTGCGCACAAAATTAGAACAGGCCCCGAGACACCGGTTATCACTGTAGGAGTTTTGCATTAAAGAAGAAAGATGATTAATTAATATTATATATATTTAGGAGAAAAGGAGAAATAAAATGTTTGGACGTGCGCGTGCGCTGGTCAAACAGCCCCCCATGAATCGTTCGCCGCGCACTTCTCTTATTATAATATAATAATTATACATAGACGATACATACATGATGATGGATGATGATGATGATTATAGTTATTATTATTATTATTATTATTATTATCAATGCATCAAAATATTCATAAGTTATCAACCGTTTGTTTCTCAAACATTATATGTTTTTCTATATCTCTCCGTATTAAAGCAAATAATAAAAATTCAGTAAATGTTACATCGCGGTTGGTCTCTCTTCCCAAAACACCACAAGATCTCCCAAAACAACATTTTTCATCGATGTTAGATCTGAATTTACAAACTTACTAGATAGTGGCGTATTCAGGAAAGTACTTTTCATGATGTATGTTTTTTAAATACCATATATTATACGATTTTTGAAATATAATAAATGTTTTTAGGCAAAAATTATTATTCTTTCTACGATTTTAATTTGTACTGCGTGATGATAAGCTAACACTAATCTGTAGTTGATTCTTCTCTGTCGATATTCGACGGAGGGGTTTTATTGTGCAAGAGAAAATGTATGTTTTCACTTGTTTAATACGCGAGCACCACACTCTTTCTAATAAAATGCATCATTTCACTGCAAATCGTGAATAATTGACTATTTACGTGTTTCTCTCTATCCACCTCAACAGTCAATTCTTACTCATTCTCAGACTCACTCGTATCATGCCTTTTTTTTATTCTTTTTTTATTGTTTACGCAAATTCCACACTAGCTTTATTGCATATTAGTTTAGATTTACATTTGTAAAACATCGACTCATATAAAATCGTTTTGGAATACTACAAATATCCAAGATCTTTTTACATTTTCGATTATATTGCACACATTTTGTTATCTATTTACATTAACTATTTGTCTCTTTATCTTTAACTTTCGCTTATTTATAAGCGTATTTTCTCCATTCACAAACTCGTCGTTAAATTAATTCGCTACATGGCCTTCAAAAATCACGCCTTCAAATCAGCGCTCAATAGGCAAAATTTGGGGAATTCTGTTGGCTTGATGCTAAACATTTTTTCAAATCTGTTGAATTCTTTTCAAATGTTTTTACTATGTTTAGTTAAAATTGTTTCAGCCGCACCGTGTATAATTTGAGAATTTCAATAAAAGTCTACTATTAGCTTACAGTTTACAATTTTTTTAATAATTCATAATTCTAATTTAACTCGTCCAACAAGAAACGCAAATTTTGTCCACAAAGAGCGCCACGTCCATAGCGTGCCTGCAGCAAATAGGACTAGACTCAAATACCATTTTCGTTTTCAATTTCGGAAGTTAATTTCCCTATCAATTCTTCAAAATCAGAAATATCTCCAAACCAAAGCTGTTAATCCACTAATCGCAGAAATCGACAGACTCAAAGTACTAGATCCACTCGTCATGTTACAACAATTATTCGTTGCTTCTTCCAAAACCTTTGGATAATAATCATTCCAGAAGGCAAGTGCCTTATAATCAATCATTCGCGAATTGTCCATTTCGGGCTTTGGATCCTTAATAATCAAAGCAGCAGGATTTTTTTCAGTATAAGGATCCCACTTGATAGTTACTATCGAAGGATTGCCATTTCTTGCGAAATTTGAAAACATGGACATCATCCAATCCGACATTTTTTTATCAAGGGCGTTCCACTGGATGTTGGTGTTGATTGCAAGAGGAAGGCCCCAGAGAAAAGGAAGCTCAAACATGTGAGGAACACCTGCCCATTTGGGAACGTCTCGAGATACTACGTCAGTTTTTGGTCTGTAGTCAAACCTGTAAACAAAAGCTTCTTCCTGCTTTGCCACCTTGCCTGCTAGAAAAGTCAATCCAGCTGCGTAATTCTTCTCTGTTTGCAGGTCTAGATACTTGTCACGTAGGACAGTTTGGTCCTTGTTTGGAGGATGTGGTTTATAATAAAAGAGAACTGCTTCAGCTACCATCTGGGGTTTAACTTCACAAGTGCTGTTCTCATCTGGCAATCTAACTGCTGCCATACTTTCATCAGTGATCATGGACTCGAATTTTTTATGGGAAAGTCTACCATCTACATTCTCACTGCCGATTGCTTCGATATAAGCCAAGGCTTGTTCGTTGTCTGTGTAACCAGTGATGAGAGGAACTGCAGTGAAGCTACCACTTTCGAGAAGTTCTTTTGGACGGGCTGGAAGGAAAGGATCTGAAGAATTGTTGGTTTCGAAGTCGATCATGGGACCCCAGGTTTCGATGTCAGAAGAGTGTTTTAATAAATGATCTGCGGGTTGGTGGCGAAGACATGTGATGAGATCGGTTGTTGGATAACGATTGCAGCCAAACCTGTCGGCTATGATGTCGACTACTGGTGCTTCAGTTTCTGGAGAACCTACGGAACTGATGGCGTCACCGCTGATGGCGATGGCTTTTGAGAATTTGCCTCGACTTAGAGGACTCACGATGTGGAGACCAACGCTGATTGCACCAGCTGAGTGACCAAAGATGACGATGTTTGAAGAGGTTCCTTCGAAGAGCTCGATGTTGTTTCTTACCCAATCTAGGGCGGCTATTTGGTCCAGCATTCCGTAATTTCCAGGAGCTTCTGCGTCCGTGGTTGTGAAGAAGCCGAAGATGTTGAGGCGGTAGGCGACTGTCACGACCAAGACCTGTGGAATAAAGAAATTTCAAGATATAGTCGGAATTTATTGATCATAAGGCAAACACTTAATTAAATAATAATGTAATTCAAATTTAATCGTAAGATAATTAATTATTCGAGAGCGCTGATATAACATTCTAATATTAATTGAGGTGCCTTAGAAAAATATTCTGACATCAATGACGCGTGTAATATCTTTTACGAAACTCTTTTGCAATCTCTCGTAAATACATTCACTGACTTCCTCTCTTTCTCTCTTTTTCCATCAGTCATTGCCCTATTTACTATAAATATATACTTCAAATGTGATTGCAGAATGCAAATTCTTTGTTCTCAGTTCGAATGCTGGTTGAAATACTCTACCAAGTCTATTGAATTCTAAAATGTTTCATAGAATCAAATGTAATTAATTTAAATCACTCGACATTAAAAAATTGAGAATTCTTAACTCTTTTAAATCTTTGAAATCTTTTAATAATTCTAGAAATCTTGTGAGAAAATGGAAAAGTAACTTTCCACTTATGAAACAATTACTCTGTTGCAGGTTTTTCAGTTTGATATCCAAGAACGTCAATCGTGTGTCTAAATGGAATAAAAGGGATCCTTAAAGCGGAAATCTCTAAAAATAAAATTCAATCACCACGAAAGTCGATAACTTCGATTAACGGTTAGCAATTTCAACGTCGTGAAAGAATCGTGAGATGTTCAGTGCAGCAAACTCCAAGGTCAGATTGCAACCTCGAGTCACTTGAAGAGTATGGACATGCCCTTTGTAATTTTTTATACCCGACGCTACCTTAGTCAGCTTTCAACAGAATCGTTTATTCTAGAATCTAGACATATATCAAATTCTTAACTACTATGAACTTGACCTTTTGCTTGGCGACGAAGACTGACGCGTCCCAGATTGCTGGAGTCCCGGTATTAAAATCTCCACTGTGAAACCACACCATCACTGGCCATCCATCAGAGGGGCGGCTTCCTGTTTGAATTAATTAACCATTATTTACTGTACTGTATTTAGATACAGAAAAAAAGTCATCGATCTACACTAATGTTCTTTTAAAGCGATTTATTCGCGTAACGTGGCGAAGGACGATAAGCTGCAGGTCAATTAGAGTCACCACTTTTGCCCTTATTAAATCCAATATATATATATAACAAGCAGCTCTTCGAGAAGTTGGAAAACCAACTCAAGAAAACAGCCACTTGAATTAAGTATGACTCAGCTGAAATTCGAACTGAATAATTTTATTATACTGAGAAGGGTAATAAGGAGCCAAGTTCTAATAAAAAAATTCGATTTCTTCATTTTACTCACCGAATATTAGATTTGGAATTATTTCCTTCTGTAGGATTAATCAATTTTTAACTAGAATTAAGCGTACAGAGCGATAAAATATTTAATTCAAATATTTTTAAGTAAAATGAAAATATTGAATTTTGACGTTAGATTTTTAATTTTTCGTTTTATGACAGAAATATCGAAATTAAATATTTTTTCGCTCTGTATGCAGTTTTATATTTGAAAAAAGATTAGTGCTACAGAGTGAAAAAGTATTTATCTTTAATTTTCGTTGAGTAAAATGGAGAATGGAATTTTGAGTTTAACACTTCGGTCCAACGCCCTTAAATCGGATTGATTGATTAGTATTCTTGTATATTGGCGGAAATTTCAATACCTGTGTTTTGTAATATGTTAAAAAAAATGTGATTTATCAATTTTATTTCGTGAAATGAAAAATTTGTGTCACATTTCTTTCGATGGGATTCAAAGGGAAAGTTTTGCGCTTAAAAGTTCGCGTGACTTATTCTGCATTAGAATTACCTACATTCCTTGGATTTTATAACTTCATGCGAATTTAGTATGTAAAGGCACGATTCAAATCTGTTGCAATACTAATATTCATTAGCAAGAAAATTACTTGTGTGTAATTAAATATTCATATTCCACAAATATCAAAAAATCATGTTCTTTAATCTAATTCTAGAAATTCTGCTGAAATCTTATTAATCTCTGTGTTTTTTTTTTATTGTAGTAGTAACTGATACAAATAATATTTTTCCATGAAAAAATATGTTTGATTATATCAAATAAACTGAAATAAGTGATGTCGAGAAAAAAGCCTGATATTTAAACGACAATCTTTCCGCCGAGTAATTTTGAGGAACCGTGACACGCAATGTCAAAGTAACAATCAAGGCGACAAACTTCACCCTCGTCTTGTACTCATTTTCTTAAAGTTCATGATTTTAATGAAGGAGTTAATAGTCCCACAGATCGATTCGCAATGACAGATTCTTATCTGGAAGGAAAAAACTCCTTACGATCGTAAGAAACGACTTGCAAAAGGTGTAATAAAGACTGAGGCGAAAAGAAAAAAACTATTATTATTATTTGGTTTTTTTCCAAGGGTGTTGTGCCAATTTATAAAAACCGTTGCGGATTGGCGTGAATTATGTTCTTATTTTTTAAAGCAATTTTCTGAAAGAATGCTGGGTTGGCATCAAGAGATATTATTATATATTTTCGTATCGATTTCTGAGGTGGTATGTTTTCACCACTTTTTTCTGAGTCATGAGAAACAAGTTGGGTTTATTTTTGAAAAGTGTCTTCAAAATCAATTTTTGGACTAGAAGAGTCATTTTGTCGTTTTTATACAATTTGCGATTGGTTGTAATATATATAAATAATTAAACTATTTAAATATTTTTTTAAATATTTTTTATTTATTTTCTATTCTGAACTATATGGGTTCAATTCGAGATTGAACCTAGGCCCTATAAGAAAAAAATTGTGTGTGCTTTTTCTTCGAAGAGGATGTAGGAAATATTTTGTACTTAATAATTTTTGGCCAAGGGTGATTTTAAGGGGTGTCGAAAGGTGCCATGCTGGAAACCCTTCACGCCATAAAGAAGGAAAGTACCTGGTGGTACCATGAGGGTTAAAAGTGAGTAAAACTCACTCTATATATTTATCCAGTACAGATAATTATTACCAAGAACCCAGTGCATAAAACCACCCTAAATTTGAAAGTGACTACAACTTTTTCTGATAATGAAAATAAGTATTAGAGGGGCTCAAAAAAAGTTTCTTAAATTTCTGAGGGCTATTAAGGGTGTTGGAGACCAGTTCTAATCTAAAAATTCGATTTCTTCATTTAGAAAAATGAAAATCAAAAAATTTAATTTTAAAGTCAGATATTAAATTCCTCGTTTTTTGCAAAATTTTATCGAAACTAAATATTTTTTCGCTCTGTACGCAGTCTTATATTTGAGAAAAGATTAGTGCTACAGAGCGAAAAAATATTTCTCTATAATTTTCGTTGAGTAAAATGGAGAATGGAATTTTGAGCTTAACACTTGGGTCCAAAACGTAAAAGATATCTATATATTTAATTTTTTTAGCCAGTGTAATAAATGTATTTAAATCAATAAAGAAACTACTAAATTATAAGATCATGAAATACAATTAAAAGAAAATTATTCGGAGCATCATTCTAAAATTAAGAGAAGTAAACAAATTTTATTGCTAAAAGGTAATAAAAGGCTCATAAAAGAGTTCTAAACGTTTTAAATCATCAGGAAGAAACTATAAATATTAGCACAGAGAAATATTAATGTAAACGTCTGGATGTTTTTTATGATCTCTCGCAGTGCTGCTCCAAATGCTATTCTCCATTTTACTCAACGAAAATTATAGTTAAATATTTTTTCGCTCTGTAGCACTCATCTTTTTTCAACTATAAAACTGTATACAGAGCTTAAAAATATTTAGTTTCAACACTTTTTTCCTAAAACGAAGAATTCAAAATCTAACTTCAAAATTCGATATTTTCATTTTACTTGAAAAATATTTGAATTCAATATTTTATCGCTCTGTGCGCATAATTCTAGTTAAAAATTAATTAATCCTACACAGGAAAAAAATCCCAAATTTAATTTTTGTTGATTAAAATGAAGAAATCAAATTTTTAGATTGGAAATTGGCTTTAACACCTTTAAACGATCTTTGAAAAATACTCCATCCACAAAAAGATTGTCAAGACAAAAATCTTGACTTTGAGGTCAACTTTCAAGGTCATTTGAAGGTCATTTGAAGGTCAAGAGGATTTTTTTAAATGACAACCCTTATTTTTGACTGGGGATTGAATTTCAATCTGAAGCTTTCACTAGGATAAGTTTTGGTCCATTAGTGACCCCAATGGTGACTATTGTCAGTTTCCCATTGAGACTGGTCTCTAGGGGGTCTCGAGAAGATAATTTGCAATGGGTAATAGGACAACACCGACAACATGGATCAGGGGGTTAATCACGCATTGGAACCCTAAGTTACCAGGTCGATATATAAGTAGTAACAGAAACAGTAACTGGTGCAAACGGTGGCACGCGATCTTCTAGGCTCAGGGGAGATGTCGAGATACGAGACACCAGTCACGAAAGTCCTCCCTTATACCTTTCTTCATTACTTTTGTGAAAGTCGAGAGTCGAGAGGCAATACACTGAATACTCTAAGAACTGTATTAGTACAATATGTAGATATGTAAAATGTCCATCGTAATTCGCAAGCCTCCAGGGTGGGAGCCACGAAGGGCTTGGCCACTGATTTAGAAAGTGGAAGTAGATCTCAGATAGTAAATGCTGGTCATTTAAACATACTTCCACTGAAATCAAGCCACTCTGATCATTATCCAATCTTGAAGAGGTCAGGGTTAATTGAACAAAATTAAGGCCACTGCTCAAGAATAAAATTTATTCTTGAGCAAATTTAATGATTTATGCTGATTTTCAATTGGACTTTTCAGCGAGATTGAATGTTATAATAACTTTAGCAAATCGCAGTTGTCACTGGTTTCCTTTTTTCGATATTTCTACTTTGAATAATAACGATCATAAATTAGCGAATTTTATCCGGATATTTTGAAATGTTAACATGATAAGGCCTCGTGGATTTTAAGAGATTTTTTAATAGATTTTAAATGATTTTGGAGAATTTTATAGATTTTAAAAAGATTTAAAAGAATCTGAAGGTATTTTAGGGAATTTTAAAATTTCAAAAGTTTAAAGGGGATTTTTAAGGGGTTTTAAAGAATTAAGTAATTAATGAGTAATTAAGTGATTTTAAAGAGTTGCAAGTTATGTGTTATTGCAAGCTGTGAATTCGATCTCGGGTGTTTCATTTAATTATATTTATATTTTTTTGTGCTCATTTTTGAGCACTTTACTTCCTCATTATGATAATATTGCAAATAAATTTGCTTCCTCATAGAGGAAGCATTAACGATTTTCAAAATTAAAAATAATCATCATTTTCTTAAAATTCTATAAAATTCTTTAATCATACAGGTTAATCGATTTGTTTCGACGCAAGGAATCTTTTTTCCCCTTACATAAGCTTGGAATTTTCATTCTTTGAGGAGTTATAATCGAAAAATCAATTTTACAAATTTCAAAATCTACATAAAAATTTAAAAATTCAATATTTTGAAAAATCCTTTGGCACGTTTTGAGATATTGGTGGTGCCAAAAAATCTCTAGAAACCTCTTGAAATTCTTTAAAATTACTTAAAATCGCTTTAGATCCTTTTTTAATTCTCTGAAATTCTTTCAAATAATTTAAAATCTCTTGGCATTTCATAAAATCACTAAAAATATTTTTAGTGATATATTTCAACTAAAGAAATTTTAGAGAAGATTTTAGTGAAGAAATTTTACTGAAGAAATTCTTGAAAATTCTTTAAATTTCTTAAAATTGCTTGAAATTCTTGAAAATCTTTTTACTTTCGCAATAATAAATATTTTCCACTAAATCTAAGCCATTTATGTCCCTCTGTGTGAAACTAGGAAATGGCCTAGTTTTAAAGAAATATCTTTATTATTGCGAATGTAAAGTTGTAGAAACTAAATTGCTCTTATAAAAAAAAATCGCAAAATTAATTTGTCATAAAATGAAGTAAATTAATTTTAAGTTAAAATGTAGTGAAATTTTTGAAATTCAGCGAAATTTCTTGAAAATCGTTAAACTCTTCTGAATTCTTTTAAAACCCCTGTCAATTATTTCTTTAAAAATCACTTCAATTCTTTATAATTCTTAATTAATCATTTTAAATTCCTTGAATTTCTCTAAAATTAAAAAATCAAAACTTAAAATATCTTGCACTCCTTGAAATATCTTGGAGTCCTTTAAATATCTTGAAACTCTTTTCAATTCTTTAAAATTCCTTTAAAATAATTCTAAATACCTTTAAAAATCTTCTAATTCCAAAATCAATCTTTTAATATCGTTTGAAATTCTGCGAATTCATCTTGAAATCAAATTCTTTCGAATTCTCCTCAATTCTTCCAATTTCTTAAATTAATACTTTGAAATTCCCCTTAAATTTTATTGAATTCTCCTTTTATTTGATTGATAAATTTTATTGTTCTTTTGATTCTCTCATAAGAATTTAAGCTTCTCTTGATTTCTTTTTTAATTCCTTTCAATTCCTTTCAATTTCTTTGAGTTCCTCCTTAATTCTTAATTCAAATTTTATTTACTTGAATACACTCAGTCTTTTTTTACGTTTACCCAATTTTTTTATTATTTCCATTCTCTTGGTTGTTTTAAAAGTTTCTTTCAATTTTTTTTCACCTATTTCTATAATAAAAATTACTTTTTCTCCATTATTAATAAAAATACGTACTATAATGATTGAAATCGCAATTTTAACGTAATTTCAACCAGAAATAAGGCAAAAATCATAGATTTTTCAGAAAAAACTAAAATTCTCTAATAAAAATGAAAAAAAAACCAAACTCACCGTCAGGTATGTAGATATTTAAATAAAGACAGTCTTCGCTGACTCCAGGATCAGGAAGATCAGACGGTAAGAGTCGCATATATAATTTTTCATGCAGCTTCCTTCTTTCTGATGCTTGTTGACAAGAAGGTGCAAATTGAGAAGCATTTCTCATTCCACTCCATGAAGGAAGTGGATCCGTAACTGGAGCGGAAAACCGCAAAAGTCCAGTTGGCGGTTGAGCATAAGGGATGCCAAGGTAAACGATTACCCTCTGCGTCCTACTCACAACCTGTTTTAAAAGCGATTATTATCAGATTCGAGTTCACTTTGCCACACACTTCATATATTCTATCTATCCCTTTCACCCGACCGGTTACTAGAGCAACTATTTATTTATTTTTTCTCTTTTCTCACGTTCTACTCCATTCCCTGCTCGATTTCTTGCACCAAGTGCAAATCTTGTACGAAACAATGATTCTTGAAGCAAATGATAATTTAGTGCGTGATAATCTAGCAAAAAGCTGAAAGCAATGCGAAATTAACATGAAAATTAATTGGAAATTAATAAAACACTAAATTCCAGATTTGTGCGCTTTTATTATTAATAGGAGGGTTTCTTCTTTTGGTTTAAGCAACTTTCTGTCTTATTCTGGAGGAATATTGAAATTCCTTTAAAATCATTTTAAAAATGTCAAAATTTCTTTAAGCTTTTGGAAAACTCTTCCAAGTTTCTTAAAATCCTTTATAATTTTATGAAAAACTTTTACATCCTTTAAAATACTTTAAAATCTTTTAAATTTTTGTTTAATTCCACAAAATCTTTCGCAAATCATAAAAACCTCATGAAATCCTTTAAAATTCCATGAGGAATATTCAAATCCCCTAAAATTACTTTAAAAATACATTCTCTCTGATGAGAATGTAAAAATCAAAATTTCTTAGAATTCTTACAAGTTTTAAAAAATTTTTTTAAATTCCACAAGATAATGTAAAATTCCTAGAGACCTCTTCAAATCTTTTAAGATTCCTGAAAGTTCATTAAATTCCCTAAACTTTCTTAAAAATCTCTTAAAATTTTATGAAGTCTTTTAAAATTCCACCAAAAATTGTAAATATCATACAAATCTCTCGTAATCCCTTTAAAATCCTAGAAACCTCATAAAATCTTTTAAAATCCCACTAAATCTTTCAAAAATCATACAAATCTTATGAAAACCTTTACAATTTTATGAGGAACTTTAAAATCCCTTAAAATGACTTTAAAAAATCAAAATTTCTTAAAATTCTTACAAGCCTTTTAAGATCCTATAAAATTCCACGAAAAATATTTATAATCCCTTATAATTGCTTAAAACTCTTCCAAGTTTCTTAAAATCCTTTATAATTTTATGAAAAACTTTTATATCCTTTAAAATACGTAAAAATCTTTTAAATTCTTGTTAAATTCCACAAAATCTTTCAAAAATCTCATGAAATCCTTTAAAATTCCACAAGGTACTGTAAAATTCCTTAAAATTCTTTTAATTCCCTAAACTTTCTTAAAAATTTGATGAAGTCTTTTAAAATTCCACTAAATCTTTCAAAAATCATAAGAATCTCATGAAAGTCTTTAAAATTCCATGAGAAATGTTAAAATCCCTTTAAATTACTTTAAAAAATCAAAATTTCTTAAAGTTCTTACAAGCTTTTTAAAATCCTTTAAAATTGCACAAGGTACGGTAAAATTCTTGAAAATTCTTTGAATTCCCTATAAACTTTCTTGAAAATCTTTTAAAATTTCATAAAGTCCTTGTAAAATTCCACTAAATATTTTAAATATCATACAAATCTTTTGTAATCCCCTTAAATTCCCAGAAACCTCTTAAAATTTTTTTAAATTCATTGAATTCCCTAAACTTTCTTAAAAATTTCATGAAGACTCTTAAAATTCCACTAAATATTTTAAATATCATACAAATCTTTTGTAATCCCCTTAAATTCCTAGAAACCTCTTAAAATTTTTTTAAATTCCTGAAAATTCATTGAATTCCCTAAACTTCTTTTGGTTTAAGCAACTTTCTGTCCTCCTTGTCATTTTTTCAAATTAGAAAAAAATTCCATTGTCTTTTTCCCAATTAGTTCTTTTTTCAATTATGAAAATTAACAAGAGAAAGAGTGAGATTAATGCACCAGATTTTAATTTTAGTTTTCACAATTACTATATAATCACGTGTGAAATCAGTGAATTAGTTGAACTCATTTTGTTGGAGAAATATTGGAAATCTCTTTGTTGACGATTTGAAATTTCTTTATTTTATATAAACTCTTGCATAAATATTTATTTGTATTATGTATCTTTATTTTATTTTATTTTATTACATATTTACGTAAGTCTTTATGTTATTGAAATTCAACGCTTGAATAACTCAAGATATTAGATGTGGTCTATCGACCCTGAAATTGATCATCATTACGTTCAATTGCAATGAATACAAGAAAGTTTAAATTCCATTCTTTAAAATTTTGAAGCTTCAAATTAAACAGATTATTATTATTATTATTATTATAATTATTATTATTTAAAATAAGGTTCTTGCTGTAAAATATGTAATTACAGTATCAAAAAATTAACTCTTTTCACAATATTGAATCAGTGAGATTGTAAACTGATTTTCCAATTAATTCGACTGATTCACTGAATGATAATAATAATTATTTTGCGACTTGCGAAAAAGGTGAACGATTATGTAGAAAATTTAGAATTCAAATGAAGCAATAGTAAATATCAACAATAGTAAAGACGAAATTGCTAGAAAGTATATTGGACTCAATAAAGTTGTAATAAAACCATCAATGACTCGCTTTCATTCAGTGATTCCTAAACTTTAAAAAATTGTGTATACAAACTTTTCATACTTTCTCTAATCTATATAAATCTGATACACTTTCTCTTCTTATTGAGAATACACCAAGAATCCAGGATATACCGTTATAATTTTTCTTCTATTGAAACTTTCGCATATCACAAGAAAACGCTGCACTGATAATAATGATAATTATATTGCCTTTAATGAATAGTTTTGAAAAAGAAAGAAACGACTTCTTTTAAAAAAACGAAGTTGTTCTAGATTCCGACATTTTCTATGAAAAATATGATTCTTATTGATCTTTACGTTCAAAATAAATTCAGCAGGGAACATGCAAAAAGTGCATTAGTTCCAAGGTTACTCTTCAATCAAGGATTATCCATAAAGAAGCCAAAATACATGTTGACAAACATGTGTTTTGGAAAATTTTTAGGATTAAAGATAAAAATTAAAAAAAAAATTTTTATTTTATTTTATTTTATCAATAAAAATTTCCATAACACACAACTTTTTAGTAGTGTAGGTATTAATTTCGAGAGCAAGCGCAGATTGTACAAATTATTCCCTTGAATTTGTAAATATGCAATTGATATTAATTTTTTATTAAATAGTATTTGATTTTGCAATGTTTGGTGTAATACGTTACTGGTATTAAATCATCATGGTAATCATCAGATTATTTGAATTAAAATGACAGGGTGGCCACAAGATTCAATATTTTCATTCCCTGACATTTCCATGACTTTTTCCTGACTTTCAGACAAATTTCCCTGACAGAAAAGTTTTAAAAACTGAGAAGATATTTTCAGTAAAAATACCTATTGAAATTTTTCAAAAATTTCGTATAATATCACTTTAAATCTTTTGAAATTTAAAATCACATCACAACACTGAAAATACATAAAAATCTCTCAAATTCAGGACAATATTGAAAATATCTTAAAATTCATATTGAAATTTTTTGAAATTCCCAGAAATATCTTAAACTTCGATGAAATCTCTTCAAATTTGTTAATATTTCATGAAAAACATTAAATTGTCACTAATTGTTTTTAACTTACTCAAAATCATTTCTAATCCTTTAAATTCCGCAAAAATTCCTAGAAATCTCCTAAAATTTCCTACAATCCTTCAAAATTTCACGAGAAATTTTAATATCTCTTAAAATGTGTCAGATTTTCATTAAATTATTGGAAACTTACAGAAATCCCTTAAAATTCGCTGAAATCTTTTGAAAATCCTAGTAACATCTTCAAATTCCTTAAAATTTCACTATAATATTTGAAATCCTATAAAATGTCATAAATTCTTGAAAATCTATTATAAAATTACATAAAATCCTTTACAATATCACAAAATCGTTTAAAAATAAAATATAATTTTTGAAAATTTTCTTAATTCCAGGAGGAATATTAAAATTCTTTTAAAATCATTTTAAAAATGTCAAAATTTCTTTAAATTTTTTGAAAACTCTTCCAAGTTTCTTAAAATCCTTTATAATTTTATGAAAAACTTTTACATCCTTTAAAATACTTTAAAATCTTTTAAATTTTTGTTTAATTCCACAAAATCTTTCACAAATCATAAACACCTCATGAAATCCTTTAAAATTCCATGAGGAATATTAAAATCCCCTAAAATTACTTTAAAAATACATTCTCTCTGACGAGAATGTAAAATTAAAATTTCTTAGAATTCTTACAAGTTTTTAAAAATCCTTTAAAATCTTTTAAAATTCCTGAAAATTCATTGAATTCCCTATAAACTTTTTTAAAAATCTCTTAAAATTTCACTAAATATTTTAAATATCATACAAATCTCTCGTAATCCCTTTAAATTCCTAGAAACCACATAAAATCTTTTAAAATTCCGGAAAATTCATTAAATTCCCTAAACTTTCTTAAGAATCTCTTAAAATTTCATAAAATCCTTGTAAAATTCCTCTAAATCTTTTAAATATCACACAGAAAAAACAAGGACTGAAAGTGTTTACAGCTGAAATCAGATTTTAGGCTGAATTTAAGCTTAAGTCAGTTTTTAGTCTTGTTTTAAGACTAAAAAATCTAAAAACAAGACTTCTTACTCTTCAAACAAGACTAAACACTGACTTAAAATTGAAATTCAGCCTAAAAACTGATTTAAGCTGTAAACACTTTCAGTCCTTGTTTTTTCTGTGCATACAAATCTGTTTTAATCCCTTTAAATTCCTAGAAACCTCATAAAATCTTTTAAAATTCCCTAAACTTTCTTAAAAATTTCATGAATTCTTTTAAAATTCCACTAAATCTTTTAAACATCATACGAATCTCTTGTAATCCCTTTAAATTCCTAGAAACCTTAAAAAATCTTTTAAAAATCGCTTAAAATTTCATAAAATACTTGTGAAATTCTACTAAATCTTTAAATATTATACAAATCTCTTTTAATCCCTTTAAATTCCTAGAAACCTCATAAAATCTTTTAAAATTCCTAAAATTTCTTTGAATTCCCTAAACTTTCTTAAAAATTTCATGAATTCTTTTAAAATTCCTTAAAATTCTTTCAATTCCCTAAACCTTCTTAAAAATCGCTTAAAATTTCATAAAATCCTTGTGAAATTCCACTAAATCTTTAAATATCATACAAATCTCTTTTAATCCCTTTAAATTCCTAGAAACCTCATAAAATCTTTTAAAATTACGGAAAATTCATTAAATTCCCTAAACTTTCTTAAGAATCTCTTAAAATTTCATAAAATCCTTGTAAAATTCCTCTAAATCTTTTAAATATCATACAAATCTGTTTTAATCCCTTTAAATTCCTAGAAACCTCATAAAATCTTTTAAAATTCCTAAAATTTCTTTGAATTCCCTAAACTTTCTTAAAAATTTCATGAATTCTTTTAAAATTCCTTAAAATTCTTTCAATTCCCTAA
>UCOK01018194.1:0-46595 GCA_900474325.1 Synergus umbraculus | reverse complement strand
CATACAAATCTGTTTTAATCCCTTTAAATTCCTAGAAACCTCATAAAATCTTTTAAAATTCCTAAAATTTCTTTGAATTCCCTAAACTTTCTTAAAAATTTCATGAATTCTTTTAAAATTCCTTAAAATTCTTTCAATTCCCTAAACTTTCTTAAAAATCGCTTAAAATTTCATAAAATCCTTGTAAAATTCCTCTAAATCTTTTAAATATCATACAAATCTCCTTTAATCCTTTCAAATTCCTAGAAACCTCTTAAAATCTTCCAAAATTATAGAAAACCTCTTGAAACAACTAGAAACCCACAAAGAATTTCCAAGAATGCCTGGAATTTCTTTATAATCCTTCGAAATCCTTGCAAAATTTCTATAAAACTTGATAAATAAACAATAAAATCTATATATGCAATGCGACAAAAATAACATAGTTAGCATAAATTTAAATTTCTATTTTCTCTGAAAACTACTTGCATTCCCCTAAAAAATTTTTTTCTCCTTGACATTTCCCTGACATGTGTCCGACCTGAATGATAAAATAAAAAAAAACATTTACAGTGAAAAGCTGGGGGACGTTGACTGCGCGTTAAATAAACAATATTTACCGTGCGAAAAATGAGGCGAAAGAATAAATTGCAATGCACTCTAACGCAAGAAAAACTGAGGAGGCGTCATCACGCGAAATCCGCACCTCCTTTCCGGCGAGGGTACCTTGGCCAGGTACCCGAACAGTTGGTGGTTCGCGAACAACTCCTTGACGAGCGTGTGTCCTCTGGGATTCAGTGACAGGAACCGTCCCGAGGAAAATAAGTTCCTGGAGGAGCGCGACGACGACCCATACCGTGTACTTCATTCTGCAAGACTGACTGATTGGCTTCGGAAGCAATACGCGGTTCTCCGAACCCAACTGCTACGACGGTTCGCGTGACTAGACTCAAACCCCATTCGCTGCAAAACCTTTCCCAGGTGGAGGTGGAGTAGGTTGAGAAGGTTTTGACTCTGGCTCTAGGTTCAGGTTTACCTGGAGCTGAAGCCTGCGCTCTAGGTCTAGTTTCTCTAGACTTAGAGACTTTTTCCTGCGACATGTGCGAAAAATATACATTGACTTCCCTCTTTTTGCGAATTTATACATGGGAAATAAAATGAGAGCGAATTTGGGATTCGCTAGACCTTTTCAGGATTTTCCAACATCGATTTTCAGTTAGAGAAATGAGTTTAGAGAAATTTCATAGAAGAATTCGAGGAAACCTTCCATTCGAATTTTTCCCAGTTCCCATCTAGAAGAAACCCTCTTGGATCCCTTTAAACCATTTTTTTACGCACTCTCTCACAGAAAAAACAAGGACTGAAAGTGTTTACAACTGAAATCAGTTTTTAGGCTGAATTTTAGTCTTAAGTCAGTTTTTGGTCTTGTTTTAAGACTAAGAAATCTAAAAACAAGACTTAAAGCTGACTTAAGACTGAAATTCAGCCTAAAAACTGATTTCAGCTGTAAACATTTTCAGTCCTTGTTTTTTCTGTGCTAAATTGAATCAGTCAAATTCCACTGATTTTCAGTGACTATTTTCTCACGATTTTAATCAGTGAAAAGTCACTGAGAATTACTCTAAAGTCACTGAAATTTTCAGTGACTTTTCACTGATTTACAGTCGATTTGTCAGTGATTAAAATTGTGGGAAAAGAGTCACTGAAAATCAGTGCAATTTGACTGATAATCAGTTAAATTTCACTGATTCAAGTTTAGAGAGCAATTCTCTTTTCGAGAAAATTATTATGAACTCTCTAAATCTGAATTAGTGAAAAGTGAGTTACTAATTTACTGTAGTGAATAATTTTACTAATTGTTAGTTATTTTTAACTAAAACTTTAGTGAAAAGTTAAAAACTGCGAATTGAAATAGTGAATTACAATTAATAATTAGTAAAAATTTTCACTAAAATAAATTAGTGTCTCAATTTTCACTAATTCAGATTTAGAGAGAAGGGTTTTTATTAAGGGGTTGACAATTAAAGATATGAGTTTAGATTTTAAGGATTTCAGGAAATTTAAAGAAAGTTTTAACGATTTCAAGTGATTTCTAATGAATTTCTTTTATTTTATGAGAATTTATTTGTGTTTATGTGAATTCATATGACTTTATATGAATTCAAATTATTTCAGATAGTTTTCAGGAGATTTCGAAGACAATTGAAATTAATTCATCTGAATGAATTGACTTTGAGAGATTTTGACTGAATTTGATTTAATTTAACTGAATTAGAGTCAGTTGAAATCATTCGAATTCACTTGAGGTGATTTTATATTATTTTTGGTGATTTTAGGTGGCTTTAAGGGACTTTGAGTGATTTAAAAAGATTTGAAGGGTTTTTTAGGTGATTTTACTGATTTTCAAGGTTTTTTTTTTTTTTTTTACAAATTTTGAGTAAATGTAAAGAATTTTATTTCATTTTAAAGAGTTTCAAAGGATTTCAAAGGATTATTAGTGATTTTTAAAGTTCTTTGTGGAATTTAAAAAGACTTAAGATAATTCAAAGCGGTTTTAAAGAATTCATGGGTTTTTAAAGAATTTTAAAGCTTTTTAAGTTATTTTAAGGAATTATAAGGAGTTTCAAAGGGTTCTAAATTATTTTAAGGGATTCTAAGGGACTTTAAGGGATTTTAAGTGATTTTACAGATTTTACGGAGTTTCAAGTTATTTTAAGTGATTTTACGCAATTCCCTTTTCGAGAAAATTATCATGAAGGGTTTTTATCGAGGGGTTGAAAACTTGAAGATATAAGTTTAGATTTCAAGGATTTCAGGATATTTAATGAAAGTTTTAACGATTTCAAGTGATTTCTAGTGAATTTCTTTGGTTTTATGAGAATTTATTTGTGTTTTTGTGAATTCATGTGACTTTATATGAATTCAAATTATTTCAGATAGTTTTCAGGAGTTTTCGAAGACATTTGAAATTAATACAGCTGAATGAATTGACTTTGAGAGATTTTGACTGAATTAGATTTAATTTGACTGAATTAGAGTCAGTTGAAATCATTCGAATTCACTTGAGGTGATTTTATATTATTTTTGGTGATTTTAGGTGGCTTTAAGGGACTTTGAATGATTTTAAAAGATTTTAAGGGGGTTTAGATGATTTTACAGATTTTCAAGGGATTTTTAAAAATTTTGAGTAACTATAAAGAATTTTATTTCATTTCAAAGGGTTTCAAAGGATTATAAGTGATTTTTAAAGTACTTTGTGGAATTTTAAAAGAGTTAGAATAATTCGGAGTGGTTTTAAAGAATTCATGGGTTTTTAAAAATTTTAAAGCTTTTTAAGTTATTTTAAGGAATTATAAGGAGTTTCAAAGGATTGTATATTATTTTAAGGGATTTCAAGGGATTTCAAGGTATTTCAGACTGTTATTTTATTATTACTAAGTGATTTTAAGTGATTTCGCAGAGATTTGAAGGGATTTTGCAGAGGTTTAGTAATTTTAAAGAATTTTAAGTGATTCTTAAGAATTTCAAGAGATTTCAAAGAATTTCAAGGGCAGTTAAATAATTTTTCAGTTATTTCTTAAATTTTAAAAAACAAAATAGTTTTAAGGATCCATTTAAGGATTCATGGACTTTTAAGGAATGTAAAAGCATTTTAAGCTATTTTAAGGGGTTTCCAAAAATTTAAAGTGATTTTAAAGTGATTTTCTCGATCTTTGTTGAATTTTAAAACTCTTAAAATTTAATTTTTAATAATTTTAATTAAAAATGATTCTACAGATTTTCAAAGGATTTAAAGTGATTTTAGATAATTTTAAGACTTTCAATGGTCTTCAGGTTCAGATATTTCTGAAGAATTCGGTTTTTATTTGTAAAATATCAGGAATTGAAAAATCTTATGTAGGAAATTATAAATTATAAAATAGAAAATAGAAAACAATATAATAAACTTTATGGGAAACCATCCGGGGAACTACATGGGAAAATATTTACAGTTTTTTGCAGGTACGAATAAATACCAATCTACATAAGCACGACTTTATCAAATACCTGCAAAGACTTTAATATTAATGATGCAAAAGTTATCATGCAACCCTTAAACGTTTGACCTGAAACTAAAATTCATTCCTCGACTTTAACTTATCTTATACGTATGTTTTGCAGACACAGTGAAAAAAGCGATAAAAAAATCCCAACTCTGTAATTTATTCGACACAAAAGCATACACAATACACTTATTATAAATATCAATGATCTGAAATGCAAAACGAAATTAAAATAACATGTATAATTAAATTTAAATGGCTGGACGTTTATTATTTGATACAAATATCGGGGGTGGATAGAGTTCGGCTATTTAAACCGAAATTTGTACATAAATACTATTTTAATCCTTGAAAGATATTTATTTACTAACTCCCTGTCACTTAAAAATATTTATATAATATTTATATATAAATATTTATATTAAATATTTATTCCTTGAAAATTATTTAATTTTCAAGGAATTGAAAATAAGTCCTGTCAATGTGAAACTGATTGATTTTTTGCCCGAACTTCAGGGTTCTTTGAATAAAAAATAGAACGTATTTATTAACAAAATAGCTCATGATCGCGTGACCAATATGTGGGAAGAATTTTTTTAAATTATTCCTTTCGTGTAAGATTGTTATTAAATTGAATATTATTCCATTCTCACCTGACCTGTCAAACACAAATTATTATTCAATTTCAATATTCAATATCGGTACATAATGTTGAGGATATTAATCTAAATTGACACTTGAAATTTGATTAGCAGCCTTCTATTTTTTATGATTAATTATATTATATTGATAAATTAATATTTTGAATTGAATATCTAATTCAATTCGAGTGTTTTAGCTATTATCAAAACAACTCGACTCGAAATTGTTGAAAATAAGGTCAGATGAGACATTTTTCAAAATCAGATGATTAAATATGATGATTATGAGTTTCCTGAAATGAGAACTTTATCAGTTTCCGAAAAAATGTGTCTGAATTCGGAAACATACTTGAATAATGAATATTAAGTTTTATCGCCTGGCACGAAAACTAAGCGATTTTGTAAAATTTTTCTTGTCTCGTAAAATATAGTGAATGTAGTGAAAATCCATAAATAAATTTTAACTAGAATGAGGCTTTCCAGGCTTTTTAGGCTCTGAAGCCATTCTGAGTTTCTAAAGTACAAAAACCGTAAATGTCAGGAAAATATATTAGTAGAAATAAATTATTTCAGGGTACATTGACGGACAATAAAAAATGACTAAGATTCTTTAAAAGTACGTACTTGACTTCGGTAAAGATGCATTAAAATACTTAATTACACTTTGTAAATGTCATGCATTGTTATCTTTAGCATCGAAGAACAAGAAACGTGCACCTACTTAAATTTTGCACGTGCTTCGGGATTTATTGATTTGCCACAAATTAAACAACGCCATAAGCAGGAAATGCAAGGGGGTTAAAATTAACAGTCAAGAAAAGTCGGTCACGCTTATTTATGAAATTTTTACAGGTATATAAAGAAGTTTTAAGATATAAAAAATTTTTTATATTAGAAGATGAATTGATAGTTTGATAATTTCAAGATTATATGAAGAAAATGAAGTAGAAAATCAGAGATCAGAGATGGATTCAATTCCTTATCTTATTTAAAAGGATTATCTATGTAATAAGAATTTATTAATTAATAAGAAAATTAATTTCTGAGGACATTATTCAAAGTCTTCAAAAGTAGATTCTTCTCTCCACATTTTCCTTTAAAATCATCTTGGTCCACATTCCGCACTATGGCGCCACCAAGATTCATTTTCTTAGCGTACTCGGCCTTCAGCTTGATGGATCTAAAAATAACGATTGAAATAAAAAATTTACATCTGCATTTGTGTGTATAAGAATTTACATGAAAGATATGAAAACTCACTCAGCATCATCAATCGCGATAATTTCATCGTCTTTGTAGAAATATGGCACTTTTTGCTCATCGTCACGGATATACTTCCATTTTGGATCTTTGGCCAATTGACAGACCGTGTAATATGTTGCATCAACTTTACCTTGACCTGTAAAACTTGCACCTCTACCAATTTTTTTTGTATTATCCAATGCATAGGAATGTCCGTAAAAAGCAGTTCCAAGTATTAGTTTTCTTGATGGAGCACCTGCCCTTATCCAGTAGTTTACAACATAATCCTAAAAACAAAGTTTATTCAAAAAAATGTTTTAATTCATCTTAATTTAATTTTAATCACTTAAAATACAATATTATATTATATAAATACTTACAATGTTCAGTTTGCGATCTTCGTCATTTTCTTGTGATGAATGAAACAATGGAGCAGTATGACCAACTTTATTGTCTATAGTATCATATTCAAAAGTTCCATGAAAGTCGTAAGTCATCAGGTTCAAAAAATGCACATTCTGGGATATCCCTTTAATATCATAAGATATCTTAGCTATTTTTTCAGTAGCACCAACTGCCACAGACAAGATGAAGTTATGCTGATCCAATTTTTCTCTAAGTGCCTTCAAAAGTACAACGAAATTCTCTTTATCGGAAGCATTTCCACGACGTTGAGCTGGATATTCCCAATCAAGTTCGAAGCCATTGAAGTCGTATTTTATCAAGAAATCAGCGACATTATTTACAAGTTTCTCACGCAGGATTTCATTATTTACTACTCTGTAAATTAAAATGAAATAAAGAATAATTTGGGCTGTTCCTTTTAGTACCATAACTTTTCATTAATTTTACTAATTTAGTAACTTATAATAAATCGTGGATATAAAAAATATAAAATATATAATATAATATAATATAATATAGAAATATATAACTTACATAGTATAGTTTTCCGATCCCTCAATCCATCCACCCATGGAGATTAAAGTTTTCAGCTGCGGGTTCTTTTTGCGAAGGTCGTTGAACCTCTTAAATCCATTAGTTTTTATATCTAATTCTGGATCCAAAAGTCTAACAGAAGCATCCGCTCCAAGACCAACTAAACTGTAAATTAAATGAGTGCAAAGAGACACATCGATGTCTTCTATGTCAAACCTTTCTTCTGGTTTTCGACGAACGGCCCAGCTTTGATAGTAACAGCCAATAACATCTGAAAAAAATGATTTAATTATTGTTATTTAATTATTTTTCCATATTGTGGAAAAATAAGAGTATTTCAACGATAAATAAATAAATGCTGAATTGCTTACTTTTATTGTCTTCAGTATTTGCTGGTAGCTTACTATCTATAGCAAAAGCTGAGCTTATCCCGAGAAAAAGTATTAACTTATACATTCTGCAATTTAAATCGCAATATTAGACAATTAATTGATTATTTTTTAATTAATCATATTTCTTGTACATTATTTTTTATGTAGAAGTTAACTCTTTAATGCAAGAAACGAAATTCAACTTTGATGGTTAATAATTTCTATTTAATTAATTATTCTGTAATTAACTAGTTAATTAATTAATTAAGTAATTACCTCTAATTTTTCGAAACTTTCTCGATGAAAAGATGCAATACTCGTACTTTTGTTTAAACTGCAAAGCACAGTCGTCTTTATATTATATACCTTTAAACTCAATGTCACAATGCACATAAATGCGATACATGATCATATAATTCTGCACGTTTTTCATATTTTATTTTATGTATGTAAATATTGAAACGACCACATTTTTGCACGTTTTTCATATCTTACTAGATAAATATTGATATTCTATCAATAAAATGATAACACCTTTAGAATTTTTATTTAAATTATACATTTCTTACTGATATATGTTTTAATAATCTTAAAACATTCACATTCTGAAAACAACGTATGTTATGTTTAGCAATTTTAAGTGATTTAAAGGAACTTCAAGAAATTTAAAAAGATTTCAAGATATTAAGTGATTTTAAACTTTAAAGTTATTGGGCTAACAATATAACGGAAAATAAAACTCTTAAAAATCATTTTTAGAATACATATCTCATAAAAATTTAAATGCGTACTTTTTTAGAATAGTTTTTATTAGATAGATAATTGTTTATTCTGGTATTTTTTAGTAGTATTGGATATATAGTATAGTATTTATTTATTTAGTGTTTCATAGATATAAGAAAAGGATTTTCTTAAATTTACAATTTTAATTTTAAGAAATATGCTTGTACAACTATCTAAAAAATAAACCATTTATACAAAGACATTGTCATATTATTGTTTTAGTAAATTATAATTATTCAATCAAAAATAATTATAAACAAATTTAAAAACTGCGATTAAAACGAAAAGTATCCTATTGAAAAATCCCCAAAGGAGAACATGTTTCTTATCATTTTCTCCATATAATACATATTTTATTTATTGTTAACGTAAAAGAATTTTTTAATGAAATCATCGTAAGACAATTTAATATTTAATTTCTATGATATTTTTATGTATAATATTTAATATTTGTACGTTTTTAATATTAATCAAAAATGTTTGAGAAATTCCATTCAATACCAATTCCAATTAAATTTAATAGATTGTAAAATAATTTCAAATTTAAAGTATAATATATATGAAGTTAAAAAAAATTTCAAGGGGTGTTCAAACTTTCAAGGTATTTCTAAATATTTTGAAGGATTTTAAAAAAATTAAAGAGATTTAAAAGTACTTTCAACAATTTTTTTTAAATCAAAGAATTTTGGATGGTAATCAAGATTTTTATAAATATTAATAGGGCTTTAAAAAAAAGTAGAGAAGTTTCATAATCAATGAGTAAGATTTATGATTTATATTATTATTATTAGTTATAGAATGAAGGCAGCATAAACGCTGCTAAATACACTCCATATTCAGTACAAGGGCCTCCTATCCGAGTATAACCGAGTTAAACGTTGCTTAACCTCAGTGATCGAATGGAAAACCTTAAACCACTCCATGTGTCAGAACTGACACAGTTTTAACATATTTTCAACATTTAAAAAAATTTTTTTTATTGATTCTTACTTAAATCTTTTTAGATTTTTTCTAGAGCTTATTACAAATTCTTGCTATAATTAATAACATGAAATATCACCTGAGTGGAATCCCACGTTAAAATATTCTGCATAATTTATATGTGTATATATATATGTATATAAATTATTGTACAAAAATTAAATGTTTATTTTTACACGAAATAAAAAACGTGATTTTAATTTTGGCACTGATGAATTTAAATTTTATCACGTGCAGTTCTTCAAGGTAAAACTATTTACGACTGGATTAGCCTGTGGATTAGATTAAATCTAAAGAATAGGATGTTAAATTACTGACAATATGAGTGAAACTTAATACAACACGAGACTAGTTCACACCACTCTCATGTAATCAAAGTTTTACTGAAAGTTATTTTATAATCAAATCATTTTATCTTTTTATAATTATAGATACCAAAGATTTTTGATAGAAGAATTGCCCTGTCAGAAGGTTCGAATTGAAATTTATTCCGAACCAATTCGAAAATTTCCGAATCATTCCGGAATTTGTGTCCGAACCAAACAGTTTCATTCCGATCTAATCCGAAAAATGTTTTTAATCCTTTTTAATCTGTGTCTCAACTCCAAATTAAATCCGAATGAATACGAAGCTTACCTTTTAATCATTTTTAATCCGTGGCCCCTAATCGGAATGAATCCGAAATCTATCCGAATGCACATTTTATTCCGTACTTCCAATCCAAATGAATTCGAACACACTTTTCAATCCGTACGTCTAATCCGATTGAATCCGAAACTAAACCGATCTCACATTTTAATCCCAACGGTCAATCCGAATGAATCCGAGCCTCATCAAAAAAGATTTTTTAGTCCTTTTTAATCCTTTTCAATCCGTCAGTCTCTACGAAGTTGAATCCGAATGAATCCGAATTTAAACTGAATGAATCCGATTGAATCCGACACCAAACCGAATGAATCCGATTCTAATCCGAATTAATTCGAAATCAATTCGAACTACTTTCAATCCTTTCTAATCCGTAGCTTTAATCCGAAACCAATCCGAACTTATTTTCTATCCTTTCCAATCCGAATGAATCCGAAAAAGTTGTGACTAATCACTTAAAAATAAAATTTATATTTAAAAAAATGTAAGTGCAAATATGTCACTGAACAGCATCCTTCACTTTAGATTGGAATCCTTGCTTCGATCTCGGATTAGATCGGATTCATTCTGATTGAAATCCTTCCTTAAACCTCGGATTAGATCTGATTCATTCGGATTGAAGTCCTTTCTTTGACTTTGGATTAGATCGGTTTCATTTGGATTAAAATTCTTCCTTTAACCTCGGATTCAGTCGGATAGAAATCGAGGATAGACCTCGGATTAGGGCGGATTAGAATCCTCTTTTTCATTTCGGATTAAATCGGACAGGAATCCTTAGATCGACCTCGAATTGATTAGGATAGGAATCTTTGATCGGACTTCGGATTAGATCGGAATGAAACTGTTTGCTTCGGATACAAATTCCGGAATGAAATTGATTCAAAAGGATACATTTTTTTCTATCCGAACCTTCCGCCAGGGTGATTGAAAGTTATTTAAGCTATTTTTAAAAATATGTCATGGTTTTTTTTTGTAGAATACAAAAACATGTTTTCCTTCTGAAGTTTTTCTTTTCTTATAATATTAATCACATGACTCTATTTATGTTATAAATTTTTGCTCTATTTTATCAGTAACTTGTTTTTTATTTGATACATACTTTCATAAATATAAAAAAAACAAGTGTCGTTATCAGTGATACCACTATCGCTTTTGCATTGTCTATATCCGCTGTATTTAAACGTTTCACAGAGGTTTAAATTCTTCGAACGTAGAAATATTAATAAAAGTAGAACATTAGATTTAATATAAAAAATACATAATTGAAAATAAATAATGATGATTAAAAATACATAATTTAAATTTTAAGCATGAATCTATGCTATCATGAATCTATCTATCTATATATCTCTATTTTATTAGCGTTCATCTTCATATATATTCTAATTGTTTAAATTATCTACAAAAACTGCTCAATGGCGAAGAACATTGTTCAGTGTTTTAAGAAGTGGACTTTTTTGTCCACAAACTCCATTAAAATCGTCTGTATCTATACTCCAGACCATGGCACCACCAAGATTATTGTTCTTAATATATGCCGCCTTTTCTGTCATAGAACTGAAAGAATTACGTAAAATCAAGATTAATCATGAAATATATAAAATAATTAATGATGAAATATAAAATAATTAAGGGCATGTATTACTTACCCGATCCCTACCTTACCGACATTTTTTTCTCTGTAATCCTACGTCTACATTTATTGAGATACCACATTAAAAATTTCTATATTTGAAGCTAAAGCCTTAAGGTACGCCGCTTGTCTGGTCCTAAATATTGACATTTTAAAAAAAATAATTTTTTCGAAAAATTTTTTTTTTATTTTTACAAAAAGTTAAGACCAGACAAACATGCATTAGCATATTTTCTTTAATTTTATAAATTTTCAATTTGATATCTTTATAAATGTAGACATAGCGTTACAGAGAAAAAAATGTCGGTAAGGTAGGGATCGGGTAAGTAATACATGCCCTTAATGATGATATAAAATAATATGACCTTCAATTTCTAAAAATGCACAATTATCTTCTTAAAACTTACTTTACGTCATCATATCCTACAATTTGATTTCCTTTGAAAGCATATACAACATGTTGTTCCGAGTCATACTCAACTTTCCACTGTTGATGGTCAGTAAAGTCACAAATCTCGTAGTAGGCTAAAGTGCCAGCACTTTGAGTAATTGGTCCAGGAGTTCCTGCATCTACATAAGGTGAACCTCTTTTATGTTGATTGGGATCAGCAAGAGTGTAGGATCTTCCATAAAAAGCAGTTCCAACATTTATCTTCTCTCGTGGTGCACCCTGTGATATCCAATACTTCACAGATGAATCCTGAACAAGAAATTAATTTTAATAAAATAACCATCTCATTGAAAACAAAGCTTCCCCTATGAGGAAGTAAAAATTAAAAGAAATTTTAATTTAAGGCCATGTAGGACTTACCCGATCCCTACCTTACCGACATTTTTTTGTCTGCAACGCTACGCCTACATTTATTGAGATATCAAATTCAAAATTTCTAAAATTAAAGAAAATATGCTAATGTATGTTTATCTGGTCTTAAATTTTTGTAAAAATAAAAAAATAATTTTTCAAAAAAATTTTTTTTTACAAATGTCAATATTTAAGACCAGATAAACGTACCTTAATACTTTAGCTTCAATTTCAGAAATTTTCAATTTGATATCTTTGTAAATGTAGGCGTAGCGTTGCAGACAAAAAAATGTCGGTAAGGTAGGGATCGGGTAAGTCTTACATGGCCTTAAATGTAAAGAAATTTAAATTTCATCTCGATTATTGAAAACCTACAACATTCAATGTTTTTTGATCTGGGCTTTCCTGGGGAGAAGCATAAAGTGGAGCATTGTGTCCAACTTTTTTATCAGCTTCATAGGTTCCATGGTAGTCGTAAGTCATCAAATTGATAAAGTCCAGCACTTTTGATATTTCTCTAATATTGTATGATATTTGAGCACTATATTGAGTTGGATTGACTGCAGCGGATAAACTGAAACCCTCTTGATTGAATCTTTGCTTGAGTTCTTTCAATAAAAGAACGAAGTTTTCCTTGTCGGATGGCTTTCCTCCTCTTTGAGCTGGAAATTCCCAGTCGAAATCGAGACCATTGAAGCCGTATTTCTTCAGAAATGCGACAATGTTATTGACAAATGTTCGTCGTAGGTTTGGATCGCTGACTAATCTGTAGGTATAATATGGAATACAATTTTGGGAAAATCCTTTTGTCGAATGAATGATAAAAGAATAAAAAAAGGTAAAATGGTATTTCAGACAATATTTTTATGCAATTTGATGAGATTTCTAATGATTTTGAAGATTTTCAAGAAATTTTAGGATTTCATATGGTTTCTAGGAATTTTAACGGATTTCAAGAGATTTTTATGATTGTAAATATTTTTACAATATTTTAGGGAATTTTATGGATTTTAAAGTTTGTCGGGGAGTTTTATTGAGGGATTTCAAGACGTTATTCTGGTTTTTAACTGATTTTGTAGAATTTTAGGAGATTTTATGAGATTTCTAGCGATATTAAGGATTTTCAAGAAATTTTCGGATTTCAAATTGTTTTTTTAGGAATTTTAACGGATTTAAGAGATTTTCATGATTTTTAAATATTTTTACAATATTTCAGGGAATTTTAAGGATTTTAAAGTTTGTCGGGGAATTTTATTGAGGAATTTTAAGAATTTTTAGTGATTTTAAAAGGTTTTCATTGATTTCGCAAAATTTTATGGAATTTCAAGATGTTATTCTGGTTTTTAACTGATTTTGTAGAATTTTAGGTGATTTTATGAGATTTCAAACGAAATTAAGGATTTTTAAGGAATTTTAGAATTTCAAATTGTTTTTTTTAGGAATTTTAATGGATTTGAAGAGATTTTTATGACTTTTACAATATTTTAGGGAATTTTAAGGATTTTAAAGTTTGTCGCGGAATTTTATTGAGGGATTTCAAGAGTTTTTATTGATTTTAAAAAGTTTTCGTTGATTTCGCAAAATTTTATGGAATTTCAAGATTTTAAATGATTTTGTAAAATTTTAAAGAATTTTAGGAGATTTTATGAGATTTCTAGCGATATTAAGGATTAAGGAATTTTTAAGATTTCTAATTGTTTCTAGGAATTTTAGCAGATTTCAAGATATTTTTATGACTTTTACAATATTTTAGGAAATTTTAAGGATTTTAAAGTTTGTCGCGGAATTTTATTGAGGGATTTCAAGAGTTTTTAATGATTTTTAAAAGTTTTCGTTTTTTATGAGATTTTACGAGATTTCTAACGATATTCAAGATTTTCAAGGAATTTTAAGATTTCAAATTGTTTCTAGGAATTTTAGCGGATTTCAAGATATTTTTATGACTTTTACAATATTTTAGGGAATTTTAAGGATTTTAAAGTTTGTCGGGGAATTTTATTGAGGGATTTCAAAAGTTTTTGGTGAATTTTAAAAGTTTTCGTTGATTTCGCAAAATTTTAAGGGATTTCAAGACGTTATTCTGGGTTTTAAATGATTTTTGTAGAATTTTAGGAGATTTTAGGAGATTTCTAGCGATATTAAGGATTTTCAAGGAATTTTAGGATTTCAAATTGTTTTTTTAAGGAATTTTAATGGATTTAAGAGATTTTCATGACTTTTAAATATTTTTACAATTTTTCAGGGAATTTTAAGGATTTTAAAGTTTGTCGGGGAATTTTATTGAGGAATTTTAAGAATTTTTAGTGAATTTTAAAAGTTTTCGTTGATTTCGCAAAATTTTGCGGGATTTCAAGACGTTATTCCGTTTTTTAAATGATTTTGTAAAATTTAAATGAATTTTAGGAGATTTTATGAAATTTATAACGATATTGAAGATTTTCAAGGAATTTGAGGATTTAAAATTGTTTCTTGGAATTTTAACGGATTTCAATAGTTTTTTGTGATTTTTTATTCCGTTTTTTAAAATGATTTTGTAAAATTTTGCAGAATCTTATCAGAAAATATTTTATATGACCTATTTATATAAGATTTACCTGGTATATTGATCAGAACCCTCAGACCAACCCCCTATGGCTATTATTGTTTTTGTTGAGGGGCTTTTCTTACGAAGCTCATTAAACCTTATAAATCCTCTATTTGTTATGTCGATATCAGGAGTTAGGATTTTTATACTGGCATCAGAATTAAGTCCTATAAATGAATAAATTAAATGCGTGCAAAGTGTCGGATCGATATTGGAAATATCGTATTTTCCCACTCCGCGACGATAAGTTGCCCAGCTTGCATAATAGCAAACAATCCTTTCTGAAAATTAAAAAATAATTGAAAATTGACAAAAATTTTGGTTTTGGTTTGATGAAAATTGTTGCTTTTTACACTTACTTTGACTGTTGACAGCTACAGCAAATGCCAAACATGTGGCAAGCACCAAAGTCAAATGATTCATCTGGAAAATATTTTTATTTATTTATATAGTGCAAAAATGATTGAATGGAAAAAGAAAACAATTAGGAAATTTAAATATTAATATAAATTTAGGGTAATTTGATTCATTTAAACTTGATTAAATTATTTAAATCGAGTATTGAAGAGGATAATTATTGATTTTTAATTGATGGGAGTAACTTTATAACTTTTAAATTTTATGAGAAACTTTATAACTTTATAAATTTATATCACCTTTCTCTGAGTTATAAGTCACACAAGTACCGTGGAAATAGTAAAGTTAAGCTCTTTATATAGGTGCAATTCTGACTTATAAAACGGTCAATTGACGTACAAGGAAAATTGTAGCGAAATTGCTTTTATATCTTAGTTTGTCATTTACTAATTGTCATTCTGCTCACGCTTATCACTTACTCAGTAGAACATTTTTTACACTTTTTTTGAGGAAATAAATTGCATGGTTCCTGATTAAATAAATATTTTATTTCATTCAGGCAAAAGTTGCATTATTAATGTCAGCTTATCTTTCTTGATTAGAAAGAACTTTCCTTGATAAAGATAACAATTTCATATAAGGAAAATCTGAATCAGCGGAGTTTCGCTGAATCTTAGGTATATTATTAGCGAAATACCATTGATTTAGATTTAATGAGTAATCTATTTTTTAATACACTGTAATTTCAATATTTTATCCTTAAAAGCAGTTTACTTGTATTGACCTATATTGTATTGTATTGAATTATAAATTGCAAAGAATTATTATTTAATTTTTATTTTTTTTCGAATTATTATTTCGATTTGATAAATTTTCTATTAATTCTGAGGGAAATTTCTTGTTTGATTACACAAAAATAATATTGTTATTACCTATCGTTCTTGACTGTAAGATAACGAAAGCACTACGTTTATGTAATTTGTTTTTTTAATAAATAAATATTTATAATCTTCTTTTGCACAAATAACGTTATTCTGGTTTTTAACTGATTTTGTAGAATTTTAGGAGATTTTATGAGATTTCTAGCGATATTAAGGATTTTCAAGGAATTTTAGCGGATTTCAAGATATTTTTATGACTTTTACAATATTTTAGGAAATTTTAAGGATTTAAAAGTTTTTCGGGGAATTTTATTGAGGGATTTCAAAAGTTTTCGTTGATTTCGCAAAATTTTACGAGATATCAAGACGTTATTCCGTTTTTTAAATGATTTTGTAAAATTTAACAGAATTTTAGGAGATGTTATGAGATTTATAACGATATTGAAGATTTTCAAGGAATTTGAGGGTTTAAAATTGTTTCTTGGAATTTTAACGGATTTCAAGAGATGTTTATGATAGTTAATATTTTTACAATATTTTAGGCAATTTTAAGGATTTTAAAGTTTGTCGGGGAGTTTTATTGAGGGATTTCAAGAGTTTTTAGTGATTTTTAAAAGTTTTCGTTGATTTCACAAAATTTTAAGGGATTTCAAGACGTTATTCTGGTTTTTAAATGATTTTTGTAGAATTTTAGGAGATTTTATGAGATTTCTAGCGATATTAAGGATTTTCAAGGAATTTTAGGATTTCAAATTGTTTTTTTAAGGAATTTTAATAGATTTAAGAGATTTTCATGACCTTTAAATATTTTTACAATTTTTTAGGGAATTTTAAGGACTCTAAAGTTTTTCGGGAAATTGTATTGAGGGATTTCAAAAGTTTTTAGTGATTTTAAAAAGTTTTCGTTGATTTCGCAAAATTTCATGGAATTTCAAGATTTTAAATGAATTTTAAGTTTTCAAATTTTTTCTAGGAATTTTAGCGGGTTTCAAGATATTTTTATGATTTTTACAATATTTGAGGGAATTTTAAGGATTTTAAAGTTTGTCGGGGAATTTTATTGAGGGATTTCAAGGGTTTTTATTGATTTTTAAAAGTTTTCGTTGATTTCGCAAAATTTTATGGAATTTCAATATTTTAAATGCTTTTTTAAAATTTTAAAGAATTTTAGGATTTCATATGGAATTTTAACGGATTTCAAGAGATTTTTATGATTGTAAATATTTTTACAATATTTTAACTGATTTTGTAGAATTTTAGGAGATTTTATGAGATTTCTAGCGATATCAAGGTTTTTCAAGAAATTTTAGGATTTCAAATTGTTTTTTTAGGAATTTTAACGGATTTAAGAGATTTTCATGATTTTTAAATATTTTTACAATATTTCAGGGAATTTTAAGGATTTTAAAGTTTGTCGGGGAATTTTATTGAGGAATTTTAAGAATTTTTAGTGATTTAAAAAAGTTTTCATTAATTTCGCAAAATTTTATGGGATTTCAAGAGTTTTTAGTGATTTTTAAAAGTTTTCGTTTTTTATGAGATTTTACGAGATTTCTAACGATAATCAAGATTTTCAAGGAATTTTAAGATTTCAAATTGTTTCTAGGAATTTTAGGGTATTTCAATATATTTTTATGACTTTTACAATATTTTAGGAAATTTTAAGGATTTTAAAGTTTTTCGGGGATTTTTATTGTGGGATTTCAAAAGTTTTTGGTGAATTTTAAAAGTTTTCGTTGATTTCGTAAAATTTTACGGGATATCAAGAGGTTATTCTGTTTTTTAAATGATTTTGTAAAATTTTAAAGAATTTTAGGAGATTTTATGATATTTCTAACGATATTCAAGATTTTCAAGGAATTTTAAGATTTCAAATTTTTTCTAGGAATTTTAGCGGGTTTCAAGATATTTTTATGACTTTTACAATATTTTAGGGAATTTTAAGGATTCTAAAGTTTGTCGGGGAATTTTATTGAGGGATTTCAAGAGTTTTTATTGATTTTTAAAACTTTTCGTTGATTTCGCAAAATTTTATGGAATTTCAAGATTTTAAATGATTTTGTAAAATTTTAAAGAATTTTAGGAGATTTTATGAGATTTCTAGCGATATTAAGGATTTTCAAGGAATTTTTAAGATTTCAAGAGATTTTCATTACTTTTACAATATTTTAGGGAATTTTAAGGATTTTAAAGTTTGTCGGGGAATTTTATTGAGGGATTTCAAGAGTTTTTTGTGATTTTTATAAGTTTTTGTTGATTTCGCAAAATTTTATGGTATTTCAAGATTTTAAATTCTGTTTTTTGAATGATTTTGTAAAATTTTAAAGAATTTTATGAGATTTAGAGAATTATTATTTCGATTTGCTAAAATATTTATTAATTCTGAGGAAAATTTCTTGTTAGTTTGCACAAAAATAATATTGTTGTTACCTATCGTTCTTGACTGTAAGATAACAAAAGCACTGTTTATGTAATTTGTTTTTTTAATAAATAAATATTTATAATCTTCTTTTGCACAAATAACTGTATAATTTTAATGAAAATATTTTCTTCGTTTCATTTTTCATATACTAGATGATAAATTTATAGTTTGGCAATTATCGTACAAATAAAGCATTTAAATTGTCAATTTATACTAATAAAGTTTTTTATTTTACAATTTTAATTTAAAAATGTAGAAAATTTGAGATGAATTAAGTACTTTGTTTTATCTACACGAATTTTTCTATAAGAATTAAACATGATATTTAAAATCATTTTCTGAGAATTTTGTTCAAAGTCTTCAAAAGTGGATTCTTTTCTCCACATTTTCCTTTAAAATCATCTTGGTCCACACTCCACATCATGGCACCACCAAGATTCATTTTTTTAGCGTATTCGGCCTTTAGCTTGATGGATCTGAAAATGATGATTAAAATCAAAATAGCATCTGTATGTATAAGAATATATGTATAAGAATTCACATAAAAGATATAAAAACTCACTCAACATCATCATAAGCGATAATTTCACTATCTTTGTAGAGATATGGCACTTTTTGCTCATCGTCATAGATATGCTTCCATTTTGGATCTTTGGCCAATTGACAGACCGTGTAATATGTTGCATCAACTTTACCTTCACCTGTAAAACTTGCACCTCTACCAATTTTTTTTGTATTGGCCAAAGCGTAGGAATGTCCGTAAAAAGCAGTTCCAAGTATTATTTTTCTTGATGGAGCACCTTCGCTTATCCAGTAGTTCACAACATAATCCTAAAAACAAAGTTGATTCAAAAAAATGTTTTAATTCATCTTAATTTTATTTTATACTTTCTAAATTTCTAAATTTCCAAATTTGTTTCTATGATGTAGGTACTTACAATGTTGAGCTTGCGACCTTCGGCATCTTCTTCTTTTGAAGCATACATTGGAGTATTATGACCGACTTTCTTGTCAGAATCAAAAGTTCCATGAAAATCGTAAGTCATCAGATTCAAAAAGTGCACATACTTCGATATACCTTTAACATCATAAGATATCTTCACCGTGCTTTCACCAGCACCAACTGCTACAGATAAGATGAAGTTATGCTTATCCAATTTTTCTCTAAGTGCCTTCAAAAGTACAACAAAGTTCTCTTTATCGGAAGGAATTCCACCACGTTGAGATGGATATTCCCAGTCAAGGTCGAAGCCATTGAAGTCGTATTTGATCAAGAAATCAACGACATTATTAACAAGTTTCTCACGCAGGATTTCATTATTTACTACTCTGTAAAATAAAATGAAATAATTCATTATTTAGGTTGTTCCTTTTAGTACCATAACTTTTTATCAACTTTTCATCATTACTATTTTTACTAATTTTAGTAAGTTATAAATCCTGCATGAAGATGTATGTAACTTACTTAGTATAATTATCAGATCCCTCGTTCCATCCACCCATGGAGATTAAAGTTTTGAGCTGCGGGTTTTTTTTCCGAAGGTCGTTGAACCTTTTGAATCCATTAGTTTTTATATCTACATCTGCATCCAAAAGTCTAACAGAAGCATCAGCTCCAAGGCCAACGAAACTGTAAATTAAGTGAGTGCAAAGAGACACATCGATGTCTTCTATGTCAAACTTTTCTTCTGATTTACGATGAACGGCCCAGCTTTGATAGTAACACCCAATGATATCTGAAAGAAATGATTAAATTATTGGATATGGAATTAAGATAAGAGTATCCATCAATAAATAAATGAATGCTGAACTTACTTTTACTGTTTTCATTTTGTACTGGCAGCTTACTACCTGAAGCGAAAGCTGAGCATATCCCAAGGAAAAGTATTAACTTATACATCTGCAATTAAAATAAATGGAATTAAATCGCAATATTAGACATTTTTTAAATTAATTGGATCTCGACTTTTGGATTATTTTTAAATTATTCGTATTACATTCTCATCAGAGAGAATGTATTATTTTTTTGTACGTTATTGTTTTTACAGAATGTAACTCATTTAATGCAAGGTACAATATTAATATACATATTAATCTTTTCTGATTAATAATGACTAATTTGCTGATTATTAACTACTTGGATTAATTCAACATACTTACCTCTAATTTTTTGAAACTTTCTTGACGAAAAGTGCTTTCAATACTCGCACTTTCGTTTAAACTATAAAGCACAGTCATCTTGATATATATATACTTTTGGACTCAATGCCACAAAACATTTAATGATATACAACCATATATCTGCACGATTTTCATATCTTAGTGGCAAATATTGAAACATACTATCAATAAATAACACCTCTGGAATTTGTATTTAAATAATCATTCTTTTATTGATGTGTTTTTATAATTTTTGAAACTTTCATGTTCTGAAAACCACATGTGTTATGTATAGCAGTTTTATATTATATATTTATGTATATATAACTATTGTTGTATATTAAATATATAAATGTATATTAAATAATTATTAAAATTATTTAAATATATTTTAAGGAATTAGAAAGAAATTTCAAGGAATTTGAAAAGATTTCAAGATATTTTAAGTGATTTCAAGTAACCGTGCTAACAAACTATAAAAAGACAGAATTTTCTTAAATTTACAATGTTAATAAATAAGACTTTATATATGATTTCACAAAATCTTATTACCTGCAATAATAAAAACAAAAGATTTCAATATTGTTCTGCACATATGTATTTGTAAATTGGATTAAACTGATGACGTCCATTTTTCTGAAAAAAATATTTGCTCTATAAAGTGTGACGTCATATTTAGAGTATTTATAGCATAGACAAGTTTTAATTAACGAACAATTAAAAAGTATAAATAGAGAGCTTTTAAAAATATTTACTGCGGCCAAATAAAAATATTTATTTTTGCGGGGAATAAAAATGTTTATTATCAATCTAGCAGCCAAGAAAAAAGCCTAATTTTGGTGATTTATTTAGGGAATATGAAAAAAATAATAGGATTTCTTTTCAGATATTAATTATTAATTATTATTAATTATTTAACTCATATTGAAGTATAAACAAATTTTTTACTGTCATTTTTATACACAATAACGATGACAGAACTCAGCTTAAAAGTTAGACCTTTTTTTTCACCCCTTTAAGGCCATGTAAGACTTACCCGATCCCTACCTTACCGACATTTGTTTGTCTGCAACGCTACGTCTTCATTTATTGAAATATCAAACTGAGAATTTCTAAAATCAAAGAAAATATGCTAATATGTTTATCTGGTCTTAAATTTTTGTAAAAATGAAAAAATAATTTTTCAAACAAATTTTTTTTTACAAATGTCTTACATGGCCTTAAGAAATTTCAAAATTTCAAGTTTCAAGCGATTTCAAGATATTTTGATTGATTGTAAAGAATCCAAAAGAATTTAAAAGGATTTCAATACATTTTTTAAAAATACAAACTTTATTCTTTATGATTTGCTTTTAGTTTGGTTTCAATAGGTTCAAGCACAAAACATACAGACATTTATCTTAACGTATATAAATTTATTGATATATTTTGTAATCTTACAAAATACCAGAAAAATACATATTCCGTATATTTTTCCATGAACCACAGAAATTTATTTTTTATTTCTGAGGACCCGGTTAAGAGCTTTCAAAAGTGGATACTTTTCTCCACAGTCTCCATTAAAATCATCAGTATCAATGCTCCATGCCATGGTTCCACCAAGATTCATCTTATTAATAAATTCAGCCTTCCTCGTCAAAGATCTAAAAAATGAAAATAAAAACAAATCATAAATAAATAAACCAAATCATCACTGAAATTCCGAAACGTGCTGAAGTCATTACTCGCTACTTACTCAACATTGTCATACGCAACAAGTTGATCCCTTTTATAAGCATATGGAACTTGCTGCTCTTTGTCATAAAAAACTTGCCATTTATCATTTTTTATCAAATCACAGATCTCATTGTAACCCAATGTTCCATATTCATGTGTATATTTTCCAGCTTCTCCTGGACCTTTGAATGGCGCACCTCTTCCAATTTTCTTTGGATTTGAAAGCTTATAAGAATTTCCAAACATCGCAGTTCCAACAAGGATTTTTTCTGGTGATGCACCTGCGTCTATCCAATATTTCACAGCACTAGCCTGAGAAATAATAATAAATAATAATAATAATAAATAATAATAATAGTAATTTAAATAAAGAGTGCGCATCAACAAAAAATGCATCCTGCCTTTATTTTTGATACGTACAACATTTAATGTCTTGTCCTGTGCGTTTTCCTTTGGGGAAGGATACAATGGAGCATTATGTCCAAGTATTTTGGGTTTATTGTCAAAGGGTGCATGAAACTGGTAGGTCATAAGATTAATGATGTGAGCGTTTTTGGATATTCCTCTAATATCGTAGGATATCTTGGCAGTTTCTTGAGTAGCTCCAACTGATACACATAAAATGAAGTTATGCTTATCAAATTGTTGTCTGAGTTCCGCCAAAAGCAACACGAAGTTCTTCTTATCTGCTGGATTTCCATCTCGTTGAGCTGGATACTCCCAGTCAAGGTCAAAGCCGTTGAAGCCGTTTTTGGCCACAAGATCGACGATGTTGTTAACGAGGTTTCGTCTCGCAGCTGAATTAGAGGTTGCTCTATAAGACATAATTAAGGAAATGATAATTAATGATAATGATAATTTTTAAAATTATAATCTTCTAAATGATTAATGCGAATTTGAATGGATGGGAAGCAAAGCTTACTTGGAATAGTTCATAGACCCCTGAGTCCATCCTGCCATTGAGATTAAAGTTTTCACCGATGGATTCTGTTTTTGAAATTCCTGGAACCTTTTAAATCCATTATTTTCTGCGTCTAGATCGGGATTGGAAACTTTAATTCGACCCTGGTCAAGAACTCCATTGAAAGAATAAACTACATAAGTGCACAGAGAGGCATCAATGTTGGAAATTCCAAACTTTCCTCTCGATTCTCGAAATATTGCATCATTGCTGTCAAAATAGCATCCGACGATTTCTGAAAATTTATATCAGGGGTATTTGGTGTCTGTTCATTCATTTTTTCATTTTTTACTTACTTGCATTTTGTTTAGTGACGAGCGACTCGGAACTCTGTACACAAAAAGATGAACATATTCCAAGAAGGATGATTAACTTGTACATCTGCAAAAATGAGTTTTAGTTTTTAGTTTAATAAATAAATAACATAAATAATGAAAATACACTTATGTATTATTATTATTATATGTATTATATGTATATTATGTATAATAATTAAAGGTACCTTGAATTCTTCGAAACTCTCCGAACGAGAGTTAGAAAATGTACAATAACTTGCTTTAACGTTTAGTTAACTTTATACTCTGTTCATCAGGCCATAAAAGGTTTTATGTCACGAAAATTATGACTGGAATCGTCATATATCTTTGATAAACATATTTACTTAGTGTCTGAATAATTTACTTATTTCTAACGTATAATTAAAATAATTCTTCATATCTCAGCTCAATCTGAGATATTGAAAAATGATTTATTACTTAAAACTATGTTCTGAAATATAAACGTTACTTCAGGTCCCAGGGTTTTTAACGATTTTTTTCGATAATTTTTGCTGTGCCAACTTTTTGCAGTAAATGTGAGTTTTGTGATAATAAAATCGGCTTTAAAAATTTGCAAATCGCAAAGTTCTTGAAAAATATTCGTTTCGTTTGCCTCGATAAGCAAATATACGACGTCAGTGATTTTTACACAATACTCAAATAGTCATACAAACATACAAAAATCCAAACATAAAATTCTTGAAATGAGTTTACAATTTCTTACTAATTCTCATTAATAGTCAATATTGAGGTAAAATTCCAAAATCGCTCTGTAATCATTTTCGTCATGCGTCCCACTAACCCAATCATGTTTCATGCACCTGATACAATGTTTGCAATAATGAGTAACAATTTTTTTGAGAAAATAATATTTTTGTGAGCTTAAGTAAAAATATAAATCAATATTCATAATGATAAGATAGAAGTGCAAGTCAACAGTTGGTTATTTCAAGGTGAATGGTGGAAACAATATAAATTGACTGCATCCATAAATTCATCATCATACACATTTAATGTTTCGTTGGTTATACTCAGAAGCTACTAATAATAACATTAACTGAAATTACATTCATAACATTAACAGAAATAATAACATTAGAGGTAATCATGCACTATTTATTTAACTTTTTATTTTTACTGCCCTGGCGGAAGGTTCGAATTGAAATTCATTCCGAACCAATCCGAAGATTTCCGAATCATTCCGGAATTTGTGTCCGAATCAAACAGTTGCATTCCGATCTAATCCGAAGGATGTTTTCAATCCTTTTTAATCCTTTTTAATCTGTGTCTCAACTCCAAATTCCATCCGAATGAATCCGAAGCTTAACTTTTAATCATTTTTAATCCGTGGCCCCTAATCCGAATGAATCCGAAATCTATCCGACTACACTTTTTAATCCGTACTTCCAATCCAAATGAATCCGAACACACTTTTCAATCCGTACGTCTAATCCGATTGAATCCGAAACTAAACCGATCTCACATTTCAATCCGAACGGTCAATCCGAATGAATCCGAGCCTCATCAAAAAAGATTTTTTAATCCTATTTAATTCATTCCAAACCGTCAGTCTTTACAATGTTGAATCCGAATGAATCCGACTTTAAATCGAATAAATCAGATTCTAATCCGAACAAAGTTTCAATCCGATTTCCAATCCGAATGAATCCGAGAAAATTCTGAAATACTTTCAATCTTTTTCAATCCGTAACCAACAAAAATTTCAGTCCGAATTAATCCGATATTCAATCCGTACACACTTTTCAATCCGTTATCCCAATCCGAATCAATCCGAAATCAATTCGAACGAATTTTAATCCTTTTCTATCCGCAGTTCTAAACTGAAGTTACCTTTCAATCCTTTTCAATCCGTGCCCTCAATCCTAATTAATCCGAAATCAATCCGAACTACTTTCAATCCTTTCTAATCCGCAGCTTTAATCCGAATGAATCCGGAACCAATCCGAACTTATTTTCTATCCTTTCCAGTCCGACTGAATCCGAAAAAGTTGTGACTAATCACTTAAAAATAAAATGTATATTTAAAAAAATGTTAGTGTAAATATGTCACTGAACAGCAACCTTCACTTTAGTTTGGAAACCTTGCTTCGATCTCGGATTAAATCGGATTCCTTCGGATTGAAATCCTTTCTTTGACTTCGGATTAGATCGGTTTCATTCCGATTAAAATTCTTCCTTTAACCTCGGATTCAGTCGGATAGAAATTTTGGATGACTTCGGATTTAGTCGGATAGAAATCGAGGATAGACCTCGGATTAGGTCGGATTAGAATCCTCTTTTTCATTTCGGATTAAATCGGATAGAAATCCTATCACAGTTTTCAATCCGTACGTCTAATCCGATTGAATCCGAAACTAAACCGATCTCACATTTCAATCCGAATGGTCAATCCGAGCCTCATCAAAAAAGATTTTTTAGTCCTTTTTAATCCTTTTCAATCCGTCAGTCTCTACGAAGTTGAATCCGAATGAATCCGAATTTAAACCGAAAGAATCCGATTGAATCCGACACCAAACCATATGAATCCGATTCTAATCCGAATTAATTCGAAATCAATTCGAACTACTTTCAATCCTTTCTAATCCGTAGCTTTAATCCGAAACCAATCCGAACTTATTTTCTATCCTTTCCAATTCGAATGAAACCGAAAAAGTTGTGACTAAGCACTTAAAAATAAAATTTATATTTAAAAAAATGTAAGTGTAAATATGTCACTGAACAGCAACCTTCACTTTAGATTGGAATCCTTGCTTCGATCTCGGATTAGATCGGATTCATTCTGATTGAAATCCTTCCTTAAACCTCGGATTAGATCTGATTCATTCGGATTGAAATCCTTTCTTTGACTTCGGATTAGATCGGTTTCATTCCGATTAAAATTCTTCCTTTAACCTCGGATTCAGTCGAATAGAAATTTTGTATGACTTCGGATTCAGTCGGATAGAAATCGAGGATAAACCTCGGATTTGGGCGGATTAGAATCCTCTTTTTCATTTCGGATTAAATCGGATAGGAATCCTTAGATCGACCTCGAATTGATTAGGATAGGAATCTTTGATCGGACTTCGGATTAGATCGGAATGAAACTGTTTGCTTCGGATACAAATTCCGGAATGAAATTGATTCAAAAGGATACATTTTTTCTATTCGAACCTTCCGCCAGGGTATTTATTTCATTCTTACTGTAAATTGCAAATAACTACATCATTTTGTTATTCAGATTAATTTATTAAATTTATTATTCAGATGTACAAAGTGGCGTTGCTGCTAATTGCAGCTTGTGCACATGCTCTTCAAGTTATGATTATAATTCGGTACTTGAGGAAAAACCCGGAAAGAGCGTCTGATGCAAACGCAAAGTATGAATCACAGCAAGGACCTGTGGAGAAATTTGAAATAGGCTTTAGAGAGAGAAAAAAAACGTGGGAGGAAAGCCTGTCTCTTTCTAGGTAAAGCTGATTGGTCGAGATTTATCTCCAGCAATAAGCTTTACACAGAAAAAAAAAGTTTTAAATCAAGCCCGAAAGGAATAGTTTGTGTTACATTTTAAGTCAGTTTGTTTCATTTTAAGCCATTTTTGGGCTTAAATTCAGTTTTAAGCTCAAAAACTGGCTTAAAATGAAACAAACTGGCTTAAAAAGTGTAGACACAGGTTTTCCTCTCACGTTTTTTTTCTCTCTCTAAAGCTTATTTCCATTTTCTCCACAGGGCTAGCGCTCCATTTCTATATGTCGATGCCAGGTACACAAATGGTAGGGGAAATTTTCAAGTTCCACAACTGCCTAAACTTGGCGACGAGTCATTTCCTTCCGGGAAATTCTTCGTGCAAGTACTCTCGATCTCACTTCCGTTATATATTGTAACGCGCACTTTGAAGTACGTTGTTTATGTGTATTTTTCAATTAAGCGACCCGAGTGTAAGATCCAGATTCAGCTACGCTTTAAGACGACTGGGTACAGGACCGTTTTGAAAGGTTTCGTTAAAGTTTGTATTATTCCTAATTATAATGTAAAATACGACTAATTTGGTGTGCTTGGATCCATAAAAGAATAATCTAGGCTTCTGCGTATTCAAATTTAAAAAATATATTTTTTATATTAAAAATATGAGTTTTCAAAGTTATGCTACTTTTGAAGACAAATTTCTCGAATTGTAATGCATATTTCAATAATTTAAATCTGCAGAAGCATAGATTGATTCTTTACAAACAAGTTATTATATTTAGAATAAAGATTGCCTTTAACTAAGTATGCAAAAGAAAGGAAAAGTGGTTTCAGAGTTACTGCCACTCTTATATGAAATGGATGTAAGTGCTGCCAGGATTTATTTTACAAATTTTTATTACAAAATTTATATGTGTATTTTTTTTCTGCAATTAACCCACTAACGTCCAGCCGGATACATTTTGTACACCTCTCTTCCCGCGCTCACAGTTATTGCATTTCGAGCAAAAAAAAATCTAAAAACATGTATTCTTATAGTTTGAAGTGTGCTTTTTCCGGTGATATCACTCAAATTATCGAAAAAAAGTTTTTTGTTCGAAAAATGCAGTTTGAAACAAAAAAAGAAACATGATTTTCGAAGGAATTTTTTTTTTAAATCGAGTTTTCAAAGATTTACAGGCTTGGAATCACCTTGGAACCGGTCTAGATCGTGGACGCGATGTCCGAAATTAAAGAATATAAGGTTGTGAAGTCAATTTGACCAATTAGAGGCTTCAAAATGGCGCCCGAATTGCAAAATTTTGTCCAGAACATTCATGAATTTTTTTCTCAGAAACAAAGCACTGTAAAAAAAATTTCTAAGAACAAAAAGTGCTTAGAATTGGCCAAATAATACACTTGCATTTTTTCAAAACGATCGAAGTGGTTTTTTGGTTTTGCAAATTGCCAATTTTTGATAAATTGCAAAAATCGCTCCAATTGCTTTGAGAAAATTCTGGTGTATTCTTTGGCTAATTCTAAACAATTCTTATTGTTAGTAATTTTCTCGTAAATTGCTTCGTTTCTGAGAAAAAAATTCATGAATGTTCTGGAAAAAATTTTGTAATTCGGGCGCCATTTTGAAGCCACTAATTGGTCAAATTGACTTCACAACCTTTTTTCGTTTCAAACTGCATTTTTCGAACAAAAAATTTTTTTTTGATAATTTGAGTGATACCACCAGAAAAAGCACACTTCAAACTTTAAGTGTACATTTTTTAAGATTTTTTTTTGCTCAAAATGCATAGCTTACGCTCAAAATGCATAGTTCACTTTTGTGGGAGAACCATTCACCCATAAATAAGGCAACTGCTCGCCTACAGCAGCTATCCGTTCTCGTGGGGCAACCATTCACCCCCAAACGGACTGGCCACTGCACCAAAACGGTGCAGTGGCTACCTCCACCGGTGGTGGCGCTGCTACTTTCCTCTTTGCGCGACTGTTCTCCTAACCTTTTTTCCGTGTAGCTGTGAAGTTGTATCAATTTTTGTGCTCAATGAGCACCTTGTTGTCTGGAAGCAAATATGATTTGCTTCCTCATAATAGAGAAAGCATTATTTAATTAATTAAAATGTATTAATATTCGGTCATATAATTCGCGTCAATACAATAAATGATAACATTCTTTATACATCAGCTTAAAATGTGATAATTTATAAAGTTAAAATTGAAAAATCAATTTTTTAAAATTATTTTTAATTAATTTTTTTAAATTAATTAATGCTGAACATATAGGCCAAAAAATGTCCTAAAAAAGTCAACTAATTCCGAGGAATTACAGGAGATAGAAAGCTGGATGCGCGTTTTATTTTACTTTAGACGTTCATTATAAATTTATTTTTTGTATAAATAAAAAACTGAGATATGATTTTGTAAATGTTTAGTTTCTGATAAGAGGGTAATAAAATAGAATTGAAAAAAATCAAAATAATTATTTTTTTCAAAATTTTGGTTGAAAAAATTATAATTAACACATAATAAATTAAAAATTTGTTGTGTTGATACGAATCAGGTAACCTATGATATCTAATTAATTAAATAATTCCTATTAATTAAATAATGCTTCTTGGAAGCAAATATTTTTCCATAGAAAGGAATAAAATGATCATTGAGCACAAAAGTTGATACAACTTCACAGCTAGTTATTTATAATTTTATCTTTTCCAGAAATTTTTACATACCTGTTGGAGAATGGAGCCGACATTCATAAACGATTTTATTCTGCTGAAGAAACACGTTTAATGAAATGTATACACAAACCAAATGAACTCCTTATTCTCTTAAAATATGGCGCGGATATTAATGCCGTAGACGAACGTGATAGTACAGCATTGGCGAAGGCGGTTATAAATGGCCAAATAAATACTGTCAAAATTCTCCTATCTCACAATGCCAATCCAAATGTGAGAGATTGCCCCAATACTGATGTTCTACTATCTGCTTGCATTTCTAAGGCTACGCAGCCATTCGAATATTTAGGTTAAACTGTTTGCTTCGGATACAAATTCCGGAATAAAATTCATTCAAAAGGATACATTTTTTTCTTTCCGAACCTTTCGCCAAGGAGCTATTTATCCTCTATATTACGAAATATAAATGTAAATTTATATCACCCCTAGTTTATGTTAAGATATAGATATAGATATAGATATAGATATAGATATAGATATAGATATAGATATAGATATAGATATAGATATTCCCACCTTCCCCTTCAAGAGCATCACGATCATGAATTACATTGTACTTTATTTATTTTTTCAGTTAAGAATGTTCATTATTCAACTGAGAAACTAGCGGACGCTTACGAACTGATGGGATACGGTTTATCTATGGGAAGATATGAACATGAAATAAAAAAGGGCCTTGAATTTTTGAAGAAATCTTTGGATATGAGAAGAAATATGGAACTGAACGGAAGGCTATTACCAAAGAATTGTTGTAAAATAACAAAAATGATTTATCCAAATGCGAAAGAGTTTATTACAAGAAAAGATTTGAGTAGAATTATGACATATTGGGATGACAAAAGAATGCAATTTGCAATTTCTGCAGAAAGAATTTTTGGTCTAAATAATAATTTTATGGTCAGTGAGATATATGATCAAACTATCTCATATGATTTGCCAAATAAGTATGTATTTCAGTATTCTATATTCATTCAGAAACGAAAATTTTTTAAATATTAATAAGTAAATTGTCTAATGTTTGGATGTGTTAAATATTTTCTAATTTTCGTTGATATTTTCAGGCTACATTTGTGGAGAAGGCTGCTGGAAATTCTAGTGGAGCAAGATAATGTAAATTTAACTTTAAAAATTATTGTCAATTTTAAAAACGTATGCCAATTACTATATTTATGTATTCATTATAGAAGCATTTATTATAGATGTATTTATTTATGTTCATTTTATGAGGACTTTGCTTATTTCTTGTGGCGTCGATCTATGTGTCTTGCTACATTGAACAAATATTTTTTTTATATTCAATAAATCCCCTTTAGAAACGGCTAGATGATTTGCTAATAAAAGCAAAAAAACTGCAATTGTAGTTAGCCGATTCATCTGATATTTTTATCTGCACTACACATCTACAATTTAGACAATTTCCTACAATTTATTCAAATTTCACCATCCTAATAGTTAAGTAAGAGCTTTTTAAAAGCTACCTTCTGTCATGGCTCAGAAATATCATATTACCGATGTGTGAATCGATAATACTGCTTTTGGAAATTGCAGAAACCGAAAAAGATCATACTGAAATCGGGAAAATTGTGTCGAAATTTATGCATTGCTCAGATACAGATGAAGATGACTACAAAATGAAAAAATTAATTTTAAATTTTAGTATTGACTTTATGGAAATTTCAGCTCCTTCAAGGGGTTCCAGCTTCTTGAAGATGATCAAATTATTTTTAGACCTTGGAGCCGATGTAAATGCGAGGAATAGATTTAAAAGATTTAGAACTCCTCTGTATTCAGCATTGTTGAAGATAATTGAGAATTATGAGGAATATCAGTTTCTTGCCGAGCCCGTAAGTGAAATATTCTTATTGTATATGAAATCTAACTTTACATAGAAAATTTAGTTTTGCCAAACTTCCTCTAATAATAAATATTTTTTTAACAAAAAATATTTATTATTGCACATCTGAAGTTGGTGAAACTAAATTTCCTCTTAATGGTAATTACCGCAATTATTACATTTATTTGCTCTTATTTTTACAGCTTGTAAAACTCTTTTTGGATTATGGATCTCATATTGACTCACCAGATATAGAGGGCAATACATCGTTCAAGCTGTTAGTCAATACTTCATTGATTAACATTAATTTTATGAACTATATGAGTTTAAAGTGCTTCGCTGCACAAGCAATTTGTAAACATGGAATTCAGTATAATACGGAACTTATATCAGCGGATTTGCACCACTTTATCGAATTTCATAGACAAGATTATATATAGAAACCACATAGAAACTGAAATGACAATTTAAATTCGCGCGCCATGAAGTTAGCTGAGAGGTAACGCGAAATGTGAAACGCAATGTGAAGTTGTCTAAAATCCATGTCTTTTTTAGTAATTTATTATATAATTATAAAATACTTTAAAATAATTATAAAAATTGTTTGTACAAACATTTTGTATATTTTGATATCAATCCTTGTTCAGGATTTGAAATCTAGCGGGGAGGGAGTAGGACAAAGTCTGAGAGAGTGAGGGGGAAATGTTAGGATGGAGTAGGTTGTATCTTTTGAGTAAAGACTCGTCTTTTTAGTGGTAACTAAGAACTCATTTATTAAGAGAAAAATAGACCAGGTTTACAAAGATGGAGATGCCAGAGGTTCGCGTCGCTTGACAATGCTAAAAAGTGTGAACTAAGGTAGTGTGAGTAAATCTGGGTCGGTGTGAGAGAGTCCAAAGTCCCTAAAAGTCTCAAAGGTCGTGCGAAAAAAAGGAAAAAAAGAGGGGATAATGATGCCAAGCGGTATGCCGTCCGGGTGTTGCACCTACCGGTATGCCAGATAGGTGTTGGTGCTGAGTCCTACCGGTATGCCAGATAGGTCAGCTTGTTTGTGAGACGGTTTCCGCCTCCAAACAATCTGACGATTTCTCGTCGTGCAGGCCCTTTTATACTCTTGGGGTCTAAAGGGTTTGTGTGGTGAGGGAAGAACTTTTTTGGTGGGAGATGCGTGGAAGACGCTTTCACGGTATCCGCGCCTCTCTGAGTCTCCGGGAGATGCGCGGCAAACGCTTTTGCGGTATCCGCGCTTCTCTGAGTCCCATCACGCGGTTTTAGTAGAAATGGTCTTCGCCGCGCTGTCTAAGTATTTTGAGGCGAAGGTCCTTTCTACTTATTTCTTAGATTATTCTATTTCTTATTTTCTAACTTATGTTTATTTACATTTATTTCCGAGATAGCAATGTCGTTTTTTTGGGTTTTGCGCCTGGGCGTATATCAATTTGTTTACTGCACAATGTTTACAATAAAAAAATTATTGTAAGAAAATACGAAATTTTTACAAACGCTCTTTATTTTCCCACTCTCTAAATCTGAATTAGTGAAAAGTGAGTCACTAATTTACTTTAGTGAAAATTTTTACTAATTATTAGTTGTATTTCACTACTTCAATTCGCAGTTTTCAACTTTTCACTAAAGTAAATTAGTGACTCATTTTTTACTAATTCAGATTTCACAGGAAAAAAAAGTTTTAAATTAAGCCCGAAAGGACTAGTTTGTGTTACATTTTAAGCCAGTTTTTGAGCTTAAAACTAAATTTAAACCTAAAAACTGGCTTAAAATGTAACACAAGCTAGTCCTTTCGGGCTTGATTTAAACCTTTTTTTTCTGTGTGGTTGAATTTTTAACAGTGTACTTTTAAAATAAGTAGGTACAAGAAATTAAAAAAAATGTTCATTATTGGCAAATTATTGATATTTTTACCAAACATTCAGATTTAAATCTATTTTCAATTGTAAAAAATTGACAAAGTAACTTAAATTACTAAATTGGAATGAAGGTTTTGTGAATAAAGAGAAACAACAATTTTAAGCCGCATATATAAAAAGTTTTAAGATGTTTTATTTAAATATTATATTAAAACTGCATCATTTAATTATTTTTAATATTTTAATGTTTAATATTTCGTAAGTTTTATATAATTATAATATTTCTTATCAATCTGGCAGCCAGAAAAAAAGCCTAACTTTGTCGATTTATTTTGGGAATATAAAAAAGGTTTTATTTCACGAAAATTATGAATCGTCATATATCTTTGATAAAAATATTTACTTAGTGGCTGAATAATTTATTTGTTTCTAACGTATAATTAAAATAATTCTTCATATCTCAGCTTAATCTGAGATATTGAAAAATGATTTATTAATTAAAACTATTTTCTGAAACATAAACGTTACTTCAGGTCCCAGATTCGAGAATTATTTTCTTACATGTAATACTGTTTAATCAAATAATTGTATATTCCTTTAAAAAAGACATGCTTGTTAATAACAATAATGTTAAGTCTGAGTTTAGAAACATAATACCTTAGTATTTCTCTCGATAATACTATTTCTTTGCCAATGAGTATATTTGCTGGATTTTACATTCCTATTAAGAAAATCCGGAATTCCCCAAATCTTTAAGCTTTTTATGATTCTACCAAAGATCTAGCTTATTACTGGTCCTGCTACAATTCTATGTTTAAAAGTTCTATGCGCGCTAAGATCCAGGTACTCTTCGACCCTTCAGATTTAATCATCATAAAATCCAAATGCTACTTTTTCTAATATTCTTGCTTTCTTTAAAAATGTGCCTCTGAACCTTAGAAAGTCTCTTCAATTAAGTTATACTTTGATCTTGTAGGAGTTCAGAGCTTCGTTGAATTATCTACTGAGTTACATTTTCGTATCCTAAAAATTCACATCTTCTTAAGTCTCTCTATTTCTCATCATCTTTTTGAGTTTTTCTCTATATCTCAAGAGTTGATTACATCTTTGTTCATCACTTTGAGTCTTTTCATTTTTCTTGACTAAATTTCATTGTGTTGAGTTTTTTCAAGTTTCTTTAACTGATCACACTTTTCTTTTGTTAATTTATATCTCTTAAATCTCAAACATCTTTTAAATCAATGTTTACTCATTGATTTGCGAGTTATTTCATATCTTTACATCTTTAGTGAAACATCTCTCAAAATAATCTAATTATTTCTTGCTAAGTTTGTGAAACTTCTCTCAGAATCTGGATTATACCTTAAATTTCTTATTCATATTAGAAATCATCGGTATTTTGTGAATTGAGCAATCCTGTTAATTTAAATAAACTTTAATTGTGTTAAACCTCTGTATCTTTGATTTCGATCACCAGTACTACTTTTAACAAATACCTTTCTAAAAATACGAATAACGATTTTTTTAACGATTTGTGCCAATTTTTTGCAGTAAATGTGAGTTTTGTGATAATACATCAGCTTTAAAAATTTGTAAATCGCAAAGTTCTTGAAAAATATTCGTTTCGTTTGCCTCGATAAGCAAATACAACGACGTCAGTGATTTTTACACAATACTCAAATAGTCATAAAAAGATACAAAAATCTAAACATAAAATTCTTGAAATGAGTTTACAATTTCTCACTAATTCTCATTAATAGTCAATATTGAGGTAAAATTAAAAAATCGCTCTGTAATCATTTTCATCATGCGTCCCACTAACCCAATCATGTTTCATGCACCTGATACAATGTTTGCAATAATGAGTAACAATCTTTTTAAGAAAATAATATTTTTGTGAGCTTAAGCAAAAATATAAATCAATATTCATAATGATAAGATAGAAGCATAAGCCAACAGTTGGTTATTTCAAGGTGAATGGTGGAAACAATATAAATTGACTGCATCCATAAATTCATCATCATGCGCATTTAATGTTTCGTTGGATATACTCAGAAGCTACTAATAATAACATTAACAGAAATAATAACATTAGAGGTAATCATACACAATTTCTTTAATTCTTACTGTAATTTGCAAATAACAACATCATTTTATTATTCAGATTAATTTATTAAATGTATTATTCAGATGTACAAAGTGGCGTTGCTGCTAATTGCAGCTTGTGCAGCTGTTCATGCGGCTTCTGATAAAAAGCGTAAGTGTAAAAATATCTGTCACACAATAAAGTAATGGTAAACATCTAATTATGTTAATTTCTAGGAATCGTTGGTTGTTACTTTGCAAGTTGGGCGACATATCGCACAGGCGAGGGAAAATATGGTGTTTCTGATATCAATCCTCGTCTATGCAGTCATTTGTTTTACTCTTTCATTGGACTTAATGGTGATGACGCCAGTATTAAAATTTTGGACCCATGGCTGGATGTTTCGTTGAATGGTTATCGCAATTTCACTGAACTGAGAAAGGTGAATCCCTCTGCAAAAATAATGGTCGCCATCGGAGGATGGAACGAGGGATCTGCTAATTATTCCAAGTGAGCTAATGAGATTCAGAAGAATTTATTGTACAATGTTATATTTATTTAATTTACGTATTTAAATTGCAGAGATTCCAAGATATTTCTTGGGATCTCCAAGAATTTCCAAGATTTATCAAAATCCACCCTTTATCCCCCATCATAAAGCCAAAAAAGCCTGAAAACAAAAAACTTTGCAGAATAGTGACAAATGCAACTTTGCGAGCAAAATTTGCTGACAATGTCATCGCGTTCTTGAAAGAGCAAAATTTCGACGGACTTGATCTCGACTGGGAATATCCGGCTCAGCGTGGAGGACTTCCTTCTGATAAAGAAAATTTGATTCTTTTGTTGAAAGAACTGAAAGAGAAATTCGTGAAAGAAAAGTTTATTTTATCAATGGCTGTCGCTCCTTGTGAAAAATCGGCCTTGATATCGTACAATATTACAGAAATTGCAAAAAATGTTGATTTCATCAATTTGATGACTTATGACTTTCATTCGTCAGCTGACAAAGATGGCCTAGTCCGACATAATACTCCACTTTATGCTGCTAAAGATGACACTGAAGAACTAAAGAAATGGAATATTGTTAGTATTTAATTTAATAAGAATAATGCAAATTTTACATTATACTTTTTTTATGTTTGTTTTTAGAATACTTGTGTGAACTATTGGATATCATCGGGTGCGCCATCGGAAAAACTAATTCTGGGAACAGCTTTTTATGGAAAAACTTATACTCTAGCAGATCCAAAAAAAGTTGGTAGAAATGCTCCTTTCTCTGGTCCAGGATCTGCTGGTACATACACCAAGAATAATGGAACTTTGGCCTATTATGAGATTGTTGATTTGATAAAAAATCAAAACTGGACAGTGATTTTTGATGACGAGCAGAAAGTGCCGTATGCATATAAAAATGACCAGATTGTCGCTTTCGAAAACGTTAAGTGAGTTTTGAATGTATTTACATGTTCTTCAAGTTATGATTAGAATTTATGTACTATTTTTATATTATTTTAATTCTTATTTTCAGATCCATGAAGATTAAGGCTGAATATGCCGTGACAAAGAAACTTGGGGGTACTATGACTTGGAGCATCGACACTGATGATTTTAAAGGAATTTCTGGAGAGAAAAATCCACTTTTGAATTGTCTCAATGTCTAAGTCGGAAAACTTCTTTAAAATAATTTTGATGAAATTGCACAATCTTGATGATCTTGCACAATCAATTTTCCAGCTATATCAATTTTTCAGCTTTTATCATGGATATATGATAGTTTAGTAATTTATCTTTAGGAAAGGAATAAATAATTTATCTGAAAAAAATGAACATTTTTCTTTGAAAGATGAGCTTTAATTTCTGCTATTTAATTCTAGAATATTACATATAACATTCATAAGCATATAAATGTATACTTGTCATGTTATTAGATCAATTTTTCTATTTCTCTTTTTTTTATCAGTTTTATTATAAAACAGTTTTGCAATACTTCTATATACGTAGAGAAAATTACATAAGTCAACTTTGTACAAGATTTCCAGGATTTGCTATTTTCCTTTTCAATGAAATTAAATTGACGGATCTTTGATTGATCCTGCAAATAATTCCACTGATTCGCCCCCAGTTTGTCCTCCTATTTCACTTCTTATGGAAAAGTAAAACGGCCGATCGACATTTACTTGCGCGGTTCCGATTTCTTCGACTAATATTCGGTCTGCAATTTCGATTTCTGAAAAAGATTTCGATAAATTAAGTAATAATTGCATTTTTTTGGTATAATTATTGTTAGTTGAAGATTTTATTTATATGACAGGGTTTAAGGGAAAATGTGAATTGGATAAATAAGTCATTGTTCTTTTCCTTTCATAAAAATATATTTATTTTATGCGCATGATTACAATGTGTTGAAATTGTTAAATTTAAACAGTGCTTGGATCTATTAATTTTCCCCCAAATAACTGAATTTTTTTGCGATTTAGGGTGAAGAATGCTGGTCTGTTTACTTGGAAGGTGAAAGGTGTTTCGGGATATACTCGTGCAGATCGACCCAGTGAAATAGCTGATATGAAACAAAAGATATGATTGAGAAAAACATTATTTAATAACAAGTTAAGAACAGATTTGTTTACCTGAAGATGTAAATAATTATAAAAACTAATATTAGTCAAGACATGCAACAGCCTAGTTTCAGCAATTGCATTGTAAAGCTGATTAATGTTAACATTTAAACAAAACATGTACAAGCTTCATGCAAATCATCTAAAAGTGTTTTTATTTGTTAGGTATTTGTTTATTTGTTTTATATGTGTAGATTAATTTGTTTAAATCTATTACCTGTTTCAATGATATGAAATTTGTCTGTAGTTTGTTATAAATATTTAAAGAATGTGAATTAAAATAGAAGAGGGATAAATTAATGTGAGAGATCAGTTTTATTTTTAATCAACAATATGTCTCTTTATTCAAAAAATGAAGACATCAAAATATTAACAAATTTATTATTTTATCTTATTTTGTTCCTGGATTCGCCAAATTTCCAGAAAACAGTAGAATATTTTTTCGTGCAAGAAGGAAGTATGCTGGCCTGTTCACTTGGAATCGTACAGGTTTTGGTGTATCCATTATGGAAAGCGTTCTCATGACCAAAACCCCTATGAATTTAAAAAAATGGTTTCTTTTGTAAAGAAATTATTATTTTTTGTTTGGGAAATTTGGTATTTATTGTAAAAGTTAATTACTTTCTAGAATCTTAAAATAAATTATAAACTAAGCCACACAATTTTCACTTGACAGTACACCCAGTAATTAGTTTAAGCAGCTTTGAAATGTTTTATTAGTATTTTGAAAAATAGGATATTTTACTTACAAAATTAATTTTCTTCCAGAAATCACTTACATAGTCTTTATTTACATTATTATTGTCATTATTTCTTATTTATGTCGTCCAGAAATTGAAACAATATAAGATATTTTCGTTATTCAAATAAATTGGATTTGTACTAATTTTTTGTGCATTAAGAATTATTGCTTTTCGATAGTTTTGATTTACAAGAGAATTACATAAAAAATTAGGCGGTTTTCGGATTCACCAAATTTCCAGCAAATAGTGGAGTATTTTTGCTTGCGAGTATGAAGTACGCTGGTCTGTTTACTTCAAACTGTACAGGTGGTGGTGGCGGTGGTCTTGGCATACTTCTTAAGATCGTGATCATGCCTATGAAAGATATTCGATTTTTTTTCAAATCTAATTAGCAAATTAAAGGAGCGGAGTTCCCAATTTGAAAAAATGTAATTTCAATTATGATTAAATTCGTTTTTGAATAAATACAGTTTCAGACGTCCAGTCTGACGATTTTTTATTTTGACATTTATTGCAATGAAAATATAAAAAAAAAGGTTTTCAAAACACACGATTTTTATTTATTTACTAGTAGAAATTTCTAGCCAGCGTTGCCCAGAATTTTGAGAGATTTCATAGAATTTTAAAGAATTTTAAAGACACTTTAAAGGATTGTAAAAGATTTCAAGTAATTTTAAGGAATTTAATGAAGTCCCTGGGATTTTGATATATTTTTAACGATTTTAAGAGATTAAGGCCATATAAGACTTACCCGATCCTTACCTTACCGACATTTTTTTCTCTGCAACGCTACGTCTACATTTATTGAGATATCAAATTGAAAATTTCTAAAATTGATGCTAAAGAATTAAGGTACGTTTATCTGGTCCTAAATATTGACATTTATAAAAAAAATTTTTTTCAAACAAATTTTTTTTATTTTTACAAAAATTTAAGACCAGATAAACATAACTTAGGAAATTTTCTTTAATTTTAGAAATTTTCAATCTGATATCTCAATAACTGTAGACGTAACGTTGCAGAGAAAAAAAGGTCGGTAAGGTAGGGATCGGGTAAGTCTTACATGCCCTTAAGGGATTTTAAAGGATTTCATTTGATTTCATTAGAATTCCTTGAAATTTTCTAAAATCATTTTAAACGTCTTTAAATCTCTTGAAAATCCTTAAATTCTCTTGAATTTATTTAGAATCCATTGAAATTCCTTAAAATCCATTACAATTCCTTAAAATCACGTAAAATGTGATTAAATATCTTGAAATCAGTTCAAATTATTTAAAATATTTTAAAACCCTATTGAAAATCCTTAAATTCTTTTGAAAAACACTTGAAATATCTTGAAATCGTTAAAAATATATCGAAATCCTTTGGAATTTATTCAATTATCTGTAATTCTTTTAAATGTCTTTTAAAAATTGAACTTTCTTGAGATCCCTTTAAATATCTTGAAATTCTTGAAGATCACTTAAAATCTTTCTTAATCCTTTAAAGTCTCTTTAAAATCCCTTTTAATTTTCTAAAATTACTTAAAACATCCTCGAAACCCCAAATAATATCTTAAAGTCTCTTTAAAATTCTTAAAATCCCCTAAATTCATTTTAAATTTGAAAATCCCTAAAATCTCTATTTAATCATCTTGAAATCATTTCAGATTATTCTAAATGATTTAAAATAGTTAAAAATATTTCGAAATCCTTTTGAATTTTATTTGAAAAAATAATTTTGATATTTCCCATATTTTCCAATATTTTTGATGCTTTCTGTTGAAGTAAACAAATTATTATATAAAACAATATTTTTAACGAGAATTTTTGAAGAAAAAAATTCAGACGTCTGAAACCTCAGCCCAATTGTAATTGGTACAATAATTGGCCATCTTTGATGGATTAATTCAAAATGATCACAAATTAAGAAACATAAATAATTAAAACATAATAAACAGCTTATAATGTTTAAATAAAAGTCATTTTTCTCATAAATTCGAAACTCTTTCCCTTCAGACGACACACATATTTTTTAAGCAATATTTTTTCCTTATACCAATAAATATGAAACGGACATAAAATGGTTTTAACAAATGGATAAAAACGTAATAAAATGTGGGCTTGGACAAATATATTATTCAAGTTACATATAAGGCAGAAAATGAAAAATGATAAAATATAAATCACACATTTTTTGTAAGAAACTTTCGAAATACGGAGACAAAAATTAAAGCGAAAAGCTGCACCTGATAAGAGGTTTTATTCATTTTTCAGATAACAAGTATATTTTATTTTTTGATTCCTTGATTGAGTTTTCCTCAATCAAGGAATTTTTTAGTGCTTTTATTGTCGATAGTTTGATTATAATAATTAACGGGATTTTTACAAAATCGTTTGTATTTATACACGAAAATATATTTTCTTTATTAACGAAGATTCGAATTATAATATCTTACTGCTCAAAATTAAGTGTGAATGGGTTTCATCAACTTTCCAACAAATAATAGATTATTTTCATGTTGAAGCAGGAAGTAGGATGGCCTATTAACTTTGAATCGTTTTGCATGATGTAATATAAAAGATCCACCTCGCGGCATCGCCGGTATAATGAACCCTATGAACAAGAGTTTATTTTGAAAATTATAATTAATTACAGGAATGTAACTAAAATTAAAAAGTTGAAAAATTAACATAATGCATTATTAAAGTTAGTCCCAGTTTAGTATATAATTAAAATATTTATGGAGTAAACAAATATTTTAATGAATTTAAAAATACTTTTAATGAGCCATTCAAATACCCCAGCCAGCCAATTGAATTAAATGCATGAATTTGCAAACTTTATGACCGAATAAAATGAAAATTAAAGATTGGGTCCTTAATAAAACAAAGTTTTACTAAGTACTGAAATTCTCTTTATTGGTAGATACTTAATCACTTATTTTCATTAATTATTAAATTATTACTACTAATCGTATAAAAATTAATGATGATTTAATTGTTTGGTTCTGTAAGATGTACAGAAAAAACAATTGTCTCTCCATTTGTGATAAACAATAAGGCGGGATGCTTCACTTCAAATTCTGCTTTCGAATCTGGTATTAACATTCTCAATCCGATTACGAATTCTGAAACATTTTTATTTTACTTTAGTCTTTATTATTATTATTATTAGTGCAGGAACTTTATAATTTAGGAACTTTTGCAATTTTTTCTTGTTTGGGAAATATAGTAATTAAATAATAAAAGTAAATAATTACTAATTTATAGTTCAGTCTTGTCCAAACTTATCCAAAACACCTCGTTCTCCCCAAATAATTGCATTCTAAATTATTTTTTACTAAATCGTGTAATTTAGAAATAAAACTTCTTGTGCAACATTATAAATGCAGCGTGCAAGTAAAAAGCAATAAAACAAAAAAAAATTGATGAAAATAGTGACCACACATTTTCCAAAAACCGAAAACATATTTTTAAATATTTTTTTTTTTTTCTCATTTTTTTTTGTTAGAGAATCATTTTTATATCAGATTGGAATGCAATCTTTAAAAATCGGGGATATGTAAGAGAAAAATTAATTTATGGTACAATCAGAAAGAAAACCATTCTGAAGTGGAAAAGATTCACTTTTTAATTAATTTGATTCCAATCCAATTTTATTCAGCAATGATTAATTAGATATTTTCTAGACATTTCTAGATATTTCTAGCTTTCTGATTATATCATGAAAACAGGATTATTTAGAGTAAATTTGATTCGTTTTACCTTCACTGGATATTTTTGAAGTTTCCGGTGAAGAGTGAAATATCGCCCTTTCGCCCAATCATTTTCTTAATGATTTGATAATGGAACGGATGATCAACGCGGAAATTGGCAGTTAGCGGAAGTGACAGCACCGCCATTATATTTCCTAAGCAGGGAATTTTTAAACATTTTTTTAAAACAATTAAAACATTTTTTTTCTGTGTCGATACCGACAACAAAATTACCGATGTGTAAAATGTTTTCAAGCCTTGTTTTAAAATCTTTTTTTTTACGATAAACGCATGTAATGAAAAATTTTTTATTTTCCTTTACATTGAAAGTAAAAAAGCGAGGAAATTTATTTCCAGATACTCATACAATTTACTTTATAATATAAAATAGGATACAATTTAAAAAATAAAATACTCTAAAAATTATTAATCACAATTAAATCACAATTAGATCACAATTAAATCACAATTAATTAAAGAATGGTTATTTTATGATTCTGATACATTAGAAGCCAACTTCTCTTATCACCATATATTTAAATCAGGAAACTGGAATCCTTTTAATAAATTCCATTTTTAATCCTAATTTTTCGGTTCCTGAACGTGACCATCAAATAAAACGAGATTTGAAGGACGCTGAATGATTTTATAATAAAAAGGTCGATTCATTTTCATCGTGGACATAAAAGATAATGCAGACGCGGCAGCGGCTTTTAGTCCTGGAAATAAAATTTTTTAAATTTAATTGAGTTAATTTTTTTAGTTCTTTCAACCCGTTTTAATTAGATACAGAATAAAGTTTCTATAATAGTGAATAAACCCAGTCACCGATGATTAGTTATTCAATAGTTCAGGTAAAATAGAAATTTGTTTAAAAGTTAGTTCTTGTTATTTTTATGAAAATCTATAGTTATACCTTCTCCTGGGTGAAAAAGGATTATAATAATTATTTATTTATTACTTATGTAGCCAGATGTTATTTTATCTGTTTCATACACTGATAGATTTTTCAAGAATTTGATCCTTTGTTAGATCTCGATATAATGGCCTTGAAAAATGACAGAAGTTTTGAAAGTTTTTATCAAAAAGAACAAAAATGGTTTGTTCACATTGAAGATGAGACGATCCCAATCGACTAAGAAGCGTCGTCCAGATAATCCTATCACATAAATATTAATTGTTGAATACAATTTAATGTCAGATTTGCCTCTATTCACTAATTAAAAAATTCGAGAGAAAGAATTCAATGCCAAAAGGTCAAAGAAAAGAGAAAATAAAAATTAATCGAAAGAGGCAAAAAAAGAGAACATATCTGCTGAGGAAATAATACCACAAATAGATAAATTCAATTAAATTCAAATAAATTCAAAATTAATTTAAAAATTTTGATTCCGTTTTTGTTATGATATAAAAAAGGCTTGTTTGCAAGAAACTCGGGTTTCAAGAAAATAAAATTATTTATTATTTTGCTTTTCTACTTATTCGTTAGACTTTCTTTTTTTTTAAGTATTTTTTTTAAATTTCTGTATAAAAAATGAGAACACAAACATGCAAAAGGAAGTCGAGTGAACAGGAAATATATTTAGTGTCCAGAACACATATTCCACAAATAATAATTTACTAAAGATAAAATTTAGTAGTGGATTTTTAAGACAATTTGCAAAAATATTAGGATACAACATTTTTGTGAATTTGGATTTAAAATCAAAGAAATTCTTTATGAGTCGTCAATAATTAGTATGAACGTACGAAACGTGACACCTCCCACCTAATTTCGACCATGAGGATGAAATAATAATAAAAAAACTTATTTAATTTTCAAGTTAGTGACATTTTTCTACTTCTACTAATAAATTTATTAATATTCTTCTTACTTGAAGGTAGACCCAAATTAAGTCGAGCTAGGATTTGTTACGCGACCTTCAAACATCAAAATTTTATTGCCTCCTTCCACTATCCAATATAAAAATGCTTTGTTTGCTCTAAACTCATCAGGAATTTGATATGACTCTTCAATAGCAAAGATTGCTGTAATTTTATGTAATTTTATGTAATTTTGTGTAATTTTATGTAATTTTATGTAATATTATGTAATATTATGTAATTTTATGTAATTTTATGTAAAATTACTCTAATATTTCACAGACTGGGTGAACCAATTTTCGAATAGCATTTATTTAAAAAGCAAGAGAGAATAGATCTAAGAAAAAATAACATGCTTCATGAATATTAATTAAAAATAAATTCGGTTGGATGGAAATTTTCCAAAAAAACATGCAATCTCAAATATTTAAATTTTCTTTTATTTTCAACTCAAGAAGCATTCACTAGAGCAAAAGTAATGACTAAATAAAAAAATGAAAATGAATAAATATAACTAAATTTTATTTCTAAAATAAACTATAAAATTCCTTTCTGTGTAAAATGAAGACTTTATTTAATATGTAAATGGTCATTTTTAATCCTGAACGAATTACGTCTATAAATTTTCTGGATAATAAATGAATATTCAATGCTTAAGGATCCGATAGGTGACCAGTGAATATGGTGTTTTCTTTTGCTGTTATGGTGTACAGAAAAGGCTTGTTTGCTTCAAACTTCGCTATCCTTGGAAGCGAAAAGGCCACAAATCCCATGCCTAAAAAAATTGTACAGTGATATAGGATTTTTGTACAGAATTTTATATCACGTAAAGATTTCACACTTTTGTGTATGTGTAACATGTACATGCAACTATTGCAATTTAATGTTATCCCTTATTTTCCACTAAGCAAGCATTTCTATATTTTTATTATCTTTTTGTATACATTTTGTATTTTTTCAGCCTTGGCCTATGTTTTTAAATTTTCTGCTTGTTTTGCTTTATGCTATATTTGTTTTTATCGCGTTGAGGCGCGAAGTTCAAAGATGAGTTCAATATTTAATAAATAATAATAAATCGGACGAGACAAATGCATAAGACGACAAAACAATACAGCATTGGAAAATATTAAATATTAATTAATAATTAATATTTTGCACTGAAAATCGTCTTTCCCTTCTTCTTATAACAAAAACCTGTTTCTGGCAAACAAATTTTTAGATAAAAAGTTGAATGATAAAAAAACATTGAAGGAATTAAGTAAAAGTTAGTAAGAGTTTCAATAAAAAAGGTAAATAAGAAAATTTTATACAGTCATGAGAGTCTCCGAAATATACTTATTTAAAAATATAATAATTAATATAATGAATATTTAGTAAAAAATAAGGATATGAAAGTAAAAAAAAAATATAAGTGAATTTATAGAAATTGTTTAAAAAATCATATCGAGCGTTAAATACTTATTATTATAAATACTTATATTTATTATTAGTTATTATACTCGAAAGTTTTTTTTTTTATAAAAAATTGATATCGTGAAGCGTTTAAGTTTAAATTTAAAGCTTCTCCCTAAATTTGAACCAGTTAAAACTACTAATTTCATTCAATCAAAATAATGATTGATTGAATTAGTTATTCTCGCGCAAAATAATTTAATTTCCCAAAAAAACTCAGTCAATGAAAAAAAAATTGAGTGGAAGTGTTGACTGATTCAAATTTAATCAGAGAATTAAACAAATTTTATTTATTCGTGGTTTCTATTTTGAGTGATTAAGAAAAATATATATTTTTCATACATACAGTACTAGATGTTGGTAAAAATATTATTACCGAGACAAATACTTTTTGTAAATATTTTTAGTATGAAATTACTTAGAATTTAGGATCCTTGACATGACCAAAAAATAGTGGAGTATTTTTATGTAATAAAATATACATTAATGGTTTTATCCATAAACTGTGCTTGATTTTTTCAAAGTAATTAAAATCGCTTTCAAATTTTCAGTTTTTCAACTAAGTGATACGTCAAATGTATTTTTTCTTTAAAAAATTTTTTTTCTTTTATTAAATTATACAAATTTAAAAATTACATTTTGTAATCTTATATAAGTCGCTTTCATAAATAATTCTCAATGCTTATAATCTATAAAAATGATTTTTTTATATATATATATATAAATAATTTTTATTATATAATATAATTA